>JAKUDI010000900.1:0-37677 GCA_022702515.1 Ilyophis sp. 1 JC-2022 | reverse complement strand
TTCAAAAGTACAATTTGAAAAAAATATTTTGCAATAATAAAAAAAAACCCACCATTTTGTACGATAACATCGGAAAATACATCAGTGCCTTCACTTAGTAGGTAATGCCCCAGGTTCTGCTCTCTATAGCTACATGTGAGTAACAAATACACCAATACAATTGTCAGACTACTATACTAGACTATAATCCTTAATTAAATTGAGTGTCATTATCTGAGCCTATTGTAGCTAGCTGTATCTCTCAGTCTCAGAGGGGGGAATATGTATTTAACTTGCTGGTTCTCAAAGTTTTTGGCATCCACTCTAGCTCTCTTTGGACTGAAAATGAGACTAGTGTTTTAAAAAACATTAAACACTAAAAAAGCTGCTCACAGGCAGCTGATGCAGGTATGGGAGTGTTGAGCCTTACTGCCATCTTCAACAGAGCTGGAAAGTTCTTCAGGATATCCATGTTTTTAGCAGAATAGGCCAGATAGCCATCAAGTTATCTCAGGACTTCTTGTGCACGGGATTACTTCATTGCCTTGAAGAAATCCTCTTCCTCCGATGAGGTAGAATCATTTCAGTTCCAAGGTCTCCTCCTGTATGTTTTCCTTTATGTAGTTGTGATGCCCTCTGGTGGACAGCACTAGCGGGATGTGTAGGCAGAGGTAAGCAGTTCCAAATGGCCCACTGATTGTACCTTACGTAAGGGCCTCGTCCCCAGACCTGAGGAAGACTGTTTGGCTGGTGGACTGAGGCGTTCCTTTCTGAACTTCTGTAAAGGACTTCTGTTTGTTGTGGACATTTGTGTATAGGTCTTTCTTTTGTGGGGCCTTTTGTTTATGAGTGGTTTTGGTTTAAATTCCCTAGAATACTAGACTTTTTGTAATTTCCAGTTTGTTCACCCCTTGATGCAGAGGACATCCCCAGCCCTGCATCACAGTAGTCCAAACCAAAAATATAATACACACTTTAATAATATTTCTACACCAATTTAAGAGCTATTTCAACAGCTAGCCATTTTTTATTTTTAATTATCTGTATAAATGTACAATATATGACTTAGGTCAGTTACAGTGAAACACACCATTCCTGCTCCTAATCTCAGCATTTCAGTTTCAAATGCTACAAAAATGTGTGCTACATGTGGTATAGTCTACTTTCTCATTCCCTCCCTCTACTCTCCATCTCTCTATCCCCTTCTCTCCCCACTCACCTCTTCTCTTCCTCCCTCACTTTGCTTCTCTCTACCTCTCTCGCCCTGTTGTCCACCTCCCTCTCCATCTCTCCTTACCTTCCTCACCCTCTCTGTTCCTCTCCTCTTCCCCTCCCTTTCACTCTGTCGCTGTCTCTTCCACTTCCTCTCTCCGTCTTCTCTGTCTTCCACCCTTCTTGTGAGAGCTCAACTAGCAAACGGAAGTGACGACGTCACATCTCATTTCAGGGGCGTTCTATAAAATGACACGGAATCTGATCGAGGGCAATGGGCTACCACACACACAAAATAAGATAGGCTTTACTCGGGTATCAGGCACAGAATAGTTAAAGTTGTATTCTAATTATAACATCACATGGGCAAATAACAAAGTAGCAGAGGTATAGAGTAACATCAAATCTCCCAAAACACAGTGCAATAGTTAAATCGAGGGCTAAATACATAATCACACTAGCGATCAACAATACACAATACACTCCACCGCACACCTAATTAAGAATGGACACGCCATTTAAAGTTATACAAAAGGAAGGTTCACCCAAGATACGTAAAGTGATCACTGCAATCAGTTAGTACAAGTGATTATTGCACACAAGTCAAATAGCCTATATATTAAATAAACTTTGCTTGCCGAGAACTATTGCACATGGCTCGAAGGTTTGATCACAAAGCATTAAACACATCCACAAATGTGATGTGGAGCTAAACTACACTTAAATATGAATTGGATAAATTACAATGGAAAGTGAAAGCCAACTCAGCCTTTCACTTTCTGAATTGACACCACAAAGGTCCCTTCCATTATGATAACATCATCGCTCATTTACTGGAAGTTATAAAGAGGATTGGGTGGATTCCTGTAAGTCTTGCAACAGTAAAGAGACAAAACACTGTGTATCCTTCAATCATGTGTACCTCAGAACCATGGGTAATATTGTTGGTTTGTTTACTGGAGTGCCAGAGATGGCATGTGTTTTTGATCCATCCAAACCTATAACTACAAAATTGGATTCATTGTAATTATTCAGGTTTGATGAATAAAGGTGACCATGTACTGGAGTCACTCAGCACACCATTTAGAATATTCATGCTCAGTCTTTTACTCATTCATCAAACTACTGTGGTCAAGCACAGATTGAACAAACACCAGAAACGTCACCTGCACTCCAGGACCAGGGTTGCTTATCCCTGCTGTAGGCTAAGGATACGTGGTTAGGACACAGTACTCAACACAGTACGCACTGCCTGCCCTTATTTTCACAATATGTTTTTGCCTTTTTTGGGTGACATAATGAAGGCTGATGGTATGTGGAGCTGAAGGGACTGGGTAAGACACGCCCCTAAGGGCAGAGAACTTCTGTCCCTCGCCTATCAGCTTTTATCACAGTACTTTCCTCTGTTCAAATGCACTCATATTTTTTGTGCAGTGAAATGAGTGAAGTCAGGTTACACAGAAGGCAGCATTGCCCTGAAAAACATCAAAGGGTACATTTTTGAAGCAAAGTTGCACGTCATATGCAACCAAAATATTTGCCTACTTTTTAAAAAGTATGCTCCCGAATATACTCAGCGAAACCCCAAAAGTAAGTAAGTTTGAAGTATACTACATTTGGAGAAAATTTCACCTATTAACAAATTCCTCGTCCAGAGTTCTCAACAAGCATACTCAATTGTATGGAAGGGTGCTGATTTGGACACAGCTCAGATATTTCAATAAAACATTCTAGGCCCCATAAATAATCCTACCTGGGAAATCATATGCCCTTGGTGTCGGCCATTTTGGATTTTGTCAAAAAAACTATTTAGACAGCTCCTTCTCGAGCTAAAGTTGAGCCTTTTAAAACTAATTTCCTGAAACCTCACACAGGGCATTTTATAACATACAATGTTTAATTTATGAACATTTTGAAGATTTTTTTTTCTTCAAAGCCCTAGATGAGATTTGAGATGCTTTCATATAAAGCTAAAGTATAATTTATCGCCGAATCTAGCTGTAATTTTGTGTATTATGTCTTGGGCCCAATGGGTCTTATTCATGAAACGTGTGCAGAATTAATTTGTGTGTAAATCATTTGTATTGGCAATTTAGTTTGTATTTTGCCATTCATCAGTTTTCGGATCTGAGATTCGTACGTATGAAAGACCCTGCTCTGGACCACACATACTGCATTTGTAAATTGAAAATGCCACTAATTATAGGTTCTAAATGACAATTAGAATGTGAGTTAATTTTTATTTCACAATACTAAATGTAGCCTTTGAAATGCACAATGCAAACATAATAAATTACGATTGTAAAAAGCAAACACTTTAGATTACACCTATTAATCAACTGTAGTTAAGGAACTTAATTATAGTAATTAGACCTGTAAAGTAATGAATGCTCCCAGTAGTCTACTTTTTTTCTAAATTGATAAAAGTTAACTGTTACAATTGGGAAAATAAGTATTGGACACGTCAACAATTTTATTATCAAACATATTTCCAATGTAGCTATTCACATGAGATTTTGACCAGACATTGGTATTAACTCATGGTTGGAACACATGGTTGGCTAAGTGGCTCTAAGTCATCAAGGGTCTGATGTATTAAACAAGCCTTTAACCATCACTCTGCTGCCAGAAATACAGTAGATATGGAAGGATCACTTTAAGGGTTGTTTCCCCTGACAGATTTTCCTATTGAACTCTATGGAAAAATAAGTCAGGAGAAGAAACCCTTCAAGTTATCCATCCATATCTAGCCAACCATGTGTTCTATACTATTCCAGTGTAATTTACAGCTAAATCTTGTCTCACCCCCCAATTCCCATAGAGATCCATTCAAATGCAGAGCTGTTATAGTATCGCTTGTAAGATAACCAGCAAATAAGATATCAAGAGCCTTTTGATGTTGTTGGGTCACAGACATCATAAAGTCATGGCATGCAAAGGATATGCAACAAAATATATAAAAATATGGCTTTTCTACCAAGTATTAAATACATTTAATTTAGCGTGTTCAATACTTTTTTCCTGTGTCATTTCACTTTATTGCACATAACTTTTTTAAAGAATTGGAACGTTACAATTTCTTTAGCTGTGTCGTTTTATTGAGTTAATACCAATGTCTCATCAAAATCTCATGTGAATAGCTACATTGGAAATATGTTTGATAATAAAATTGTTGACGTGTCCAATACTTATTTCCCCCATTGTATATGATAAGGTAATTAAAACACATTTAACTAATGAACAAAATTTGCTGTAAAATGGCTTACAGTTCTGTAGCTTCCGTTGCAATGGCTGATCTTGCACTGTTGCGCAATAATCAGATAATCTGGTTAATGTCACCGTACATCCAGTTCTCCTACAGGATGCAAAGCCAGGTGGAGGTAAAGTGGGTTTTTTATGGAATTGCCAACCTGCCCAATGTTGGTGCCATAGACTGATGATGCGTTTGCATATATACAGTGCCCTCCACTATGATTGGCACCCCTGGTAAAGATGAGTAAAACAGGTTATAAAAAATTCACCATTTGGTGAATTAGCTTAATCTCACACTGAATACATTTTAAAAATCCAACCTTTAATTGAAGTGAATTTATTATGAGAAAAAAAAATCCCTCATCAAGAAATAATTATTTTTAACAAAACCATGTGTGCCACAATTATTGGCACCCCTGAATTTATATATAGAATAAAGTAATCATTTTTTATATTTGGTCACATATCCTTTGCATGCCAGGACTTCCTGATGTATGTGACCCAACAACATCAAAAGACTCTTGATAGCTTACTTTTTGGTACTCTTACAAGCGATAATATAACGTCTCTGCATTTGAATGGATCTCTATGGGAATTGGGGGGTGGGACTAGATTTAGCTGTAAATTATGCTAAAACAGTATGGAAGGTTGGTAAAATGGCTGTAAGTCATCAATGGTCTGAGGTATCAAACGAGCCTCAAAGCATCACTCTGCTGCCAGATATGCAGTAGATATGGATGGATCACTTTAAGGGTTGTAACTGTAAGCTGCACCGTAACGTTCTTTCACTTTCTGTTTCTGGGCATGACAAAGGCACTTTCCTCTGTGATTTGTTAGTTTAGACCATAGAACTGTGGTTATATATTGCTCTGTGCTATATAAGCCACCTTGAACTTTGTCTCGTCCCCACTGAGAAAGACACAGACGGACATCTAACCGGGTAAGTCGTTATTTTGGTTCTGTACTCTAGCACTTTGAATTTGAAAAGATACAATGACAATGAGGTTGAAGTGCAGACTGTCAGCTTTAATTTGAGGGGGGTATTGGCATCCATATCGAATTAACCGTTTAGAAATGATAGAACCTTTAGTACATAGTTCCCCCCATTTTCAGGCATAAAAAAATATTGGACAGTTTAACAATGTAGAATGAAGTAATCATTTTTAATATTTGGTCGCATATCCTTTGCATGCCATGACTTCCTGATGTCTGTGACCCAACAATATCAAAAAAGACTCTTATTTTCTGGTACTCCTACAAGCGATACGATGCATTTGAATGGATCTCTATGGGAATTGGGGGGTGGGAATAGATTTGTATATTAGATATATGTATATAATTTATATATATACTGGGGGTGGACAAAAATATCGAAAACACCAGTTTTCCAGAAAACATAAAACACCTGCCACATGTTTTCTATGCAAAACCGCAACCTCTGTTCCTAACCTGATTATCTATGCTGTTTTGTGAATCTTGTGCCACGTGTACATTTTATATGATGGCTTGTTTTTTTTATAATTATGCCAATCAACCATAATTGCCTGTTAGTCATATTTTTATGAAATGCTAATAAATCATAAATTACATGTCACTGTTATATCAGAAATAAGTGAGTACACTTCAACAAATGTATACAAATAAATCAGAAAACATTTTGGTCCCCAATAACTGGACTTGATCTCCTCTGTGTAGTACAGTGCAATGTGATTAATGAAAAACTTGACTGAAAAGGAATAATTAACAGTTTGGCCATATTTGTGACCCATGTTACGCGCAAGTGTTGGATTCTAGATCAGTTTCAATGATCTTCTATTTTATTCAGCTGTTCACTTCACTTTAAGCAGAGGTGTTCACTTCCCACAGCTGTGCAGAGGTGCACATCTCCGGTTTTCATGGACCAAAATGATTTCAGTTTTTGTCCGACATTAGTTATAAAGTGTTCTCACTTATTACTGACACAAAAGCAGCATTTAATTGACAAATTAGTATTCTTTCATTATCAAGCTAATAAAAAAACAAGACAGAAACTAAAATGTATACATGGCTTGCCAGTCATAAAAAAGTATAGAAAATATAGGTAAGAGAAATGAGAGCAAACATATAGCAGCTGTTTTAATATCTAGTAACTGATAACAAGTAGGCCCACCCTTTGCCTTCAAAACAGGTTCAATCCTTCTAGGAATGCTGTCTGAATGCATGAACAGTTCATCTTTGAGCAGGAAGTACAGCATCATGTCTGTAGGCAGTGACTCGGCTGTAGCAGGCCACCCTTTTGTGATGTAGGTGCGGAGTTTATTTAACTCAGGGCAGGAAGTGGCAGACAGAAGGGCAGGAAGTGGCAGACAGCAGGGAAGAAACCGCAGCAACAGTCTCAGGTTCCATGTCTGAGGAGTAGTCATCGTTGCTGGGCAGAGGCAGGTCGGAAAGGCAGTGTGCAGTAAGGTTTACATTTCCAGGCCTGTAAACCACATTATAGTTAAATCAGAGCAGCTGAGCAGACCAGTGGGCAATTCTCATACCAGCACGCCCCATGCCTTTGGTAGTGAGGAGTGTGGTTAAGGCCTGGTGATCAGCTCCAGTGGTGGTAAAAGTATTCAAATATTATACTTGAGTTAAAGTATAGATACAACCATAAAATAATTACTCTAGTAAAAGTGTAAGTCACCTATAAAAAAAAATCCTGAGTCAAAGACTTCAAGTATCTGGATTTTAATGTATTTAAGTTTTCAAAAGTACAATTTGAAAAAAATATAAAACAAAACCCACCATTTTGTACGATAACATCGGAAAATACATCAGTGCCTTCACTTAGTAGGTAATGCCCCAGGTTCTGCTCTCTATAGCTACATGTGAGTAACAAATACACCAATACAATTGTCAGACTACTATACTAGACTATAATCCTTAATTAAATTGAGTGTCATTATCTGAGCCTATTGTAGCTAGCTGTATCTCTCAGTCTCAGAGGGGGGAATATGTATTTAACTTGCTGGTTCTCAAAGTTTTTGGCATCCACTCTAGCTCTCTTTGGACTGAAAATGAGACTAGTGTTTTAAAAAACATTAAACACTAAAAAAGCTGCTCACAGGCAGCTGATGCAGGTATGGGAGTGTTGAGCCTTACTGCCATCTTCAACAGAGCTGGAAAGTTCTTCAGGATATCCATGTTTTTAGCAGAATAGGCCAGATAGCCATCAAGTTATCTCAGGACTTCTTGTGCACGGGATTACTTCATTGCCTTGAAGAAATCCTCTTCCTCCGATGAGGTAGAATCACTTCAGTTCCAAGGTCTCCTCCTGTATGTTTTCCTTTATGTAGTTGTGATGCCCTCTGGTGGACAGCACTAGCGGGATGTGTAGGCAGAGGTAAGCAGTTCCAAATGGCCCACTGATTGTACCTTACGTAAGGGCCTCGTCCCCAGACCTGAGGAAGACTGTTTGGCTGGTGGACTGAGGCGTTCCTTTCTGAACTTCTGTAAAGGACTTCTGTTTGTTGTGGACATTTGTGTATAGGTCTTTCTTTTGTGGGGCCTTTTGTTTATGAGTGGTTTTGGTTTAAATTCCCTAGAATACTAGACTTTTTGTAATTTCCAGTTTGTTCACCCCTTGATGCAGAGGACATCCCCAGCCCTGCATCACAGTAGTCCAAACCAAAAATATAATACACACTTTAATAATATTTCTACACCAATTTAAGAGCTATTTCAACAGCTAGCCATTTTTTATTTTTAATTATCTGTATAAATGTACAATATATGACTTAGGTCAGTTACAGTGAAACACACCATTCCTGCTCCTAATCTCAGCATTTCAGTTTCAAATGCTACAAAAATGTGTGCTACATGTGGTATAGTCTACTTTCTCATTCCCTCCCTCTACTCTCCATCTCTCTATCCCCTTCTCTCCCCACTCACCTCTTCTCTTCCTCCCTCACTTTGCTTCTCTCTACCTCTCTCGCCCTGTTGTCCACCTCCCTCTCCATCTCTCCTTACCTTCCTCACCCTCTCTGTTCCTCTCCTCTTCCCCTCCCTTTCACTCTGTCGCTGTCTCTTCCACTTCCTCTCTCCGTCTTCTCTGTCTTCCACCCTTCTTGTGAGAGCTCAACTAGCAAACGGAAGTGACGACGTCACATCTCATTTCAGGGGCGTTCTATAAAATGACACGGAATCTGATCGAGGGCAATGGGCTACCACACACACAAAATAAGATAGGCTTTACTCGGGTATCAGGCACAGAATAGTTAAAGTTGTATTCTAATTATAACATCACATGGGCAAATAACAAAGTAGCAGAGGTATAGAGTAACATCAAATCTCCCAAAACACAGTGCAATAGTTAAATCGAGGGCTAAATACATAATCACACTAGCGATCAACAATACACAATACACTCCACCGCACACCTAATTAAGAATGGACACGCCATTTAAAGTTATACAAAAGGAAGGTTCACCCAAGATACGTAAAGTGATCACTGCAATCAGTTAGTACAAGTGATTATTGCACACAAGTCAAATAGCCTATATATTAAATAAACTTTGCTTGCCGAGAACTATTGCACATGGCTCGAAGGTTTGATCACAAAGCATTAAACACATCCACAAATGTGATGTGGAGCTAAACTACACTTAAATATGAATTGGATAAATTACAATGGAAAGTGAAAGCCAACTCAGCCTTTCACTTTCTGAATTGACACCACAAAGGTCCCTTCCATTATGATAACATCATCGCTCATTTACTGGAAGTTATAAAGAGGATTGGGTGGATTCCTGTAAGTCTTGCAACAGTAAAGAGACAAAACACTGTGTATCCTTCAATCATGTGTACCTCAGAACCATGGGTAATATTGCTGGTTTGTTTACTGGAGTGCCAGAGATGGCATGTGTTTTTGATCCATCCAAACCTATAACTACAAAATTGGATTCATTGTAATTATTCAGGTTTGATGAATAAAGGTGACCATGTACTGGAGTCACTCAGCACACCATTTAGAATATTCATGCTCAGTCTTTTACTCATTCATCAAACTACTGTGGTCAAGCACAGATTGAACAAACACCAGAAACGTCACCTGCACTCCAGGACCAGGGTTGCTTATCCCTGCTGTAGGCTAAGGATACGTGGTTAGGACACAGTACTCAACACAGTACGCACTGCCTGCCCTTATTTTCACAATATGTTTTTGCCTTTTTTGGGTGACATAATGAAGGCTGATGGTATGTGGAGCTGAAGGGACTGGGTAAGACACGCCCCTAAGGGCAGAGAACTTCTGTCCCTCGCCTATCAGCTTTTATCACAGTACTTTCCTCTGTTCAAATGCACTCATATTTTTTGTGCAGTGAAATGAGTGAAGTCAGGTTACACAGAAGGCAGCATTGCCCTGAAAAACATCAAAGGGTACATTTTTGAAGCAAAGTTGCACGTCATATGCAACCAAAATATTTGCCTACTTTTTAAAAAGTATGCTCCCGAATATACTCAGCGAAACCCCAAAAGTAAGTAAGTTTGAAGTATACTACATTTGGAGAAAATTTCACCTATTAACAAATTCCTCGTCCAGAGTTCTCAACAAGCATACTCAATTGTATGGAAGGGTGCTGATTTGGACACAGCTCAGATATTTCAATAAAACATTCTAGGCCCCATAAATAATCCTACCTGGGAAATCATATGCCCTTGGTGTCGGCCATTTTGGATTTTGTCAAAAAAACTATTTAGACAGCTCCTTCTCGAGCTAAAGTTGAGCCTTTTAAAACTAATTTCCTGAAACCTCACACAGGGCATTTTATAACATACAATGTTTAATTTATGAACATTTTGAAGATTTTTTTTTCTTCAAAGCCCTAGATGAGATTTGAGATGCTTTCATATAAAGCTAAAGTATAATTTATCGCCGAATCTAGCTGTAATTTTGTGTATTATGTCTTGGGCCCAATGGGTCTTATTCATGAAACGTGTGCAGAATTAATTTGTGTGTAAATCATTTGTATTGGCAATTTAGTTTGTATTTTGCCATTCATCAGTTTTCGGATCTGAGATTCGTACGTATGAAAGACCCTGCTCTGGACCACACATACTGCATTTGTAAATTGAAAATGCCACTAATTATAGGTTCTAAATGACAATTAGAATGTGAGTTAATTTTTATTTCACAATACTAAATGTAGCCTTTGAAATGCACAATGCAAACATAATAAATTACGATTGTAAAAAGCAAACACTTTAGATTACACCTATTAATCAACTGTAGTTAAGGAACTTAATTATAGTAATTAGACCTGTAAAGTAATGAATGCTCCCAGTAGTCTACTTTTTTTCTAAATTGATAAAAGTTAACTGTTACAATTGGGAAAATAAGTATTGGACACGTCAACAATTTTATTATCAAACATATTTCCAATGTAGCTATTCACATGAGATTTTGACCAGACATTGGTATTAACTCATGGTTGGAACACATGGTTGGCTAAGTGGCTCTAAGTCATCAAGGGTCTGATGTATTAAACAAGCCTTTAACCATCACTCTGCTGCCAGAAATACAGTAGATATGGAAGGATCACTTTAAGGGTTGTTTCCCCTGACAGATTTTCCTATTGAACTCTATGGAAAAATAAGTCAGGAGAAGAAACCCTTCAAGTTATCCATCCATATCTAGCCAACCATGTGTTCTATACTATTCCAGTGTAATTTACAGCTAAATCTTGTCTCACCCCCCAATTCCCATAGAGATCCATTCAAATGCAGAGCTGTTATAGTATCGCTTGTAAGATAACCAGCAAATAAGATATCAAGAGCCTTTTGATGTTGTTGGGTCACAGACATCATAAAGTCATGGCATGCAAAGGATATGCAACAAAATATATAAAAATATGGCTTTTCTACCAAGTATTAAATACATTTAATTTAGCGTGTTCAATACTTTTTTCCTGTGTCATTTCACTTTATTGCACATAACTTTTTTAAAGAATTGGAACGTTACAATTTCTTTAGCTGTGTCGTTTTATTGAGTTAATACCAATGTCTCATCAAAATCTCATGTGAATAGCTACATTGGAAATATGTTTGATAATAAAATTGTTGACGTGTCCAATACTTATTTCCCCCATTGTATATGATAAGGTAATTAAAACACATTTAACTAATGAACAAAATTTGCTGTAAAATGGCTTACAGTTCTGTAGCTTCCATTGCAATGGCTGATCTTGCACTGTTGCGCAATAATCAGATAATCTGGTTAATGTCACCGTACATCCAGTTCTCCTACAGGATGCAAAGCCAGGTGGAGGTAAAGTGGGTTTTTTATGGAATTGCCAACCTGCCCAATGTTGGTGCCATAGACTGATGATGCGTTTGCATATATACAGTGCCCTCCACTATGATTGGCACCCCTGGTAAAGATGAGTAAAACAGGTTATAAAAAATTCACCATTTGGTGAATTAGCTTAATCTCACACTGAATACATTTTAAAAATCCAACCTTTAATTGAAGTGAATTTATTATGAGAAAAAAAAATCCCTCATCAAGAAATAATTATTTTTAACAAAACCATGTGTGCCACAATTATTGGCACCCCTGAATTTATATATAGAATAAAGTAATCATTTTTTATATTTGGTCACATATCCTTTGCATGCCAGGACTTCCTGATGTATGTGACCCAACAACATCAAAAGACTCTTGATAGCTTACTTTTTGGTACTCTTACAAGCGATAATATAACGTCTCTGCATTTGAATGGATCTCTATGGGAATTGGGGGGTGGGACTAGATTTAGCTGTAAATTATGCTAAAACAGTATGGAAGGTTGGTAAAATGGCTGTAAGTCATCAATGGTCTGAGGTATCAAACGAGCCTCAAAGCATCACTCTGCTGCCAGATATGCAGTAGATATGGATGGATCACTTTAAGGGTTGTAACTGTAAGCTGCACCGTAACGTTCTTTCACTTTCTGTTTCTGGGCATGACAAAGGCACTTTCCTCTGTGATTTGTTAGTTTAGACCATAGAACTGTGGTTATATATTGCTCTGTGCTATATAAGCCACCTTGAACTTTGTCTCGTCCCCACTGAGAAAGACACAGACGGACATCTAACCGGGTAAGTCGTTATTTTGGTTCTGTACTCTAGCACTTTGAATTTGAAAAGATACAATGACAATGAGGTTGAAGTGCAGACTGTCAGCTTTAATTTGAGGGGGGTATTGGCATCCATATCGAATTAACCGTTTAGAAATGATAGAACCTTTAGTACATAGTTCCCCCCATTTTCAGGCATAAAAAAATATTGGACAGTTTAACAATGTAGAATGAAGTAATCATTTTTAATATTTGGTCGCATATCCTTTGCATGCCATGACTTCCTGATGTCTGTGACCCAACAATATCAAAAAAGACTCTTATTTTCTGGTACTCCTACAAGCGATACGATGCATTTGAATGGATCTCTATGGGAATTGGGGGGTGGGAATAGATTTGTATATTAGATATATGTATATAATTTATATATATACTGGGGGTGGACAAAAATATCGAAAACACCAGTTTTCCAGAAAACATAAAACACCTGCCACATGTTTTCTATGCAAAACCGCAACCTCTGTTCCTAACCTGATTATCTATGCTGTTTTGTGAATCTTGTGCCACGTGTACATTTTATATGATGGCTTGTTTTTTTTATAATTATGCCAATCAACCATAATTGCCTGTTAGTCATATTTTTATGAAATGCTAATAAATCATAAATTACATGTCACTGTTATATCAGAAATAAGTGAGTACACTTCAACAAATGTATACAAATAAATCAGAAAACATTTTGGTCCCCAATAACTGGACTTGATCTCCTCTGTGTAGTACAGTGCAATGTGATTAATGAAAAACTTGACTGAAAAGGAATAATTAACAGTTTGGCCATATTTGTGACCCATGTTACGCGCAAGTGTTGGATTCTAGATCAGTTTCAATGATCTTCTATTTTATTCAGCTGTTCACTTCACTTTAAGCAGAGGTGTTCACTTCCCACAGCTGTGCAGAGGTGCACATCTCCGGTTTTCATGGACCAAAATGATTTCAGTTTTTGTCCGACATTAGTTATAAAGTGTTCTCACTTATTACTGACACAAAAGCAGCATTTAATTGACAAATTAGTATTCTTTCATTATCAAGCTAATAAAAAAACAAGACAGAAACTAAAATGTATACATGGCTTGCCAGTCATAAAAAAGTATAGAAAATATAGGTAAGAGAAATGAGAGCAAACATATAGCAGCTGTTTTAATATCTAGTAACTGATAACAAGTAGGCCCACCCTTTTCCTTCAAAACAGGTTCAATCCTTCTAGGAATGCTGTCTGAATGCATGAACAGTTCATCTTTGAGCAGGAAGTACAGCATCATGTCTGTAGGCAGTGACTCGGCTGTAGCAGGCCACCCTTTTGTGATGTAGGTGCGGAGTTTATTTAACTCAGGGCAGGAAGTGGCAGACAGAAGGGCAGGAAGTGGCAGACAGCAGGGAAGAAACCGCAGCAACAGTCTCAGGTTCCATGTCTGAGGAGTAGTCATCGTTGCTGGGCAGAGGCAGGTCGGAAAGGCAGTGTGCAGTAAGGTTTACATTTCCAGGCCTGTAAACCACATTATAGTTAAATCAGAGCAGCTGAGCAGACCAGTGGGCAATTCTCATACCAGCACGCCCCATGCCTTTGGTAGTGAGGAGTGTGGTTAAGGCCTGGTGATCAGCTCCAGTGGTGGTAAAAGTATTCAAATATTATACTTGAGTTAAAGTATAGATACAACCATAAAATAATTACTCTAGTAAAAGTGTAAGTCACCTATAAAAAAAAATCCTGAGTCAAAGACTTCAAGTATCTGGATTTTAATGTATTTAAGTTTTCAAAAGTACAATTTGAAAAAAATATAAAACAAAACCCACCATTTTGTACGATAACATCGGAAAATACATCAGTGCCTTCACTTAGTAGGTAATGCCCCAGGTTCTGCTCTCTATAGCTACATGTGAGTAACAAATACACCAATACAATTGTCAGACTACTATACTAGACTATAATCCTTAATTAAATTGAGTGTCATTATCTGAGCCTATTGTAGCTAGCTGTATCTCTCAGTCTCAGAGGGGGGAATATGTATTTAACTTGCTGGTTCTCAAAGTTTTTGGCATCCACTCTAGCTCTCTTTGGACTGAAAATGAGACTAGTGTTTTAAAAAACATTAAACACTAAAAAAGCTGCTCACAGGCAGCTGATGCAGGTATGGGAGTGTTGAGCCTTACTGCCATCTTCAACAGAGCTGGAAAGTTCTTCAGGATATCCATGTTTTTAGCAGAATAGGCCAGATAGCCATCAAGTTATCTCAGGACTTCTTGTGCACGGGATTACTTCATTGCCTTGAAGAAATCCTCTTCCTCCGATGAGGTAGAATCACTTCAGTTCCAAGGTCTCCTCCTGTATGTTTTCCTTTATGTAGTTGTGATGCCCTCTGGTGGACAGCACTAGCGGGATGTGTAGGCAGAGGTAAGCAGTTCCAAATGGCCCACTGATTGTACCTTACGTAAGGGCCTCGTCCCCAGACCTGAGGAAGACTGTTTGGCTGGTGGACTGAGGCGTTCCTTTCTGAACTTCTGTAAAGGACTTCTGTTTGTTGTGGACATTTGTGTATAGGTCTTTCTTTTGTGGGGCCTTTTGTTTATGAGTGGTTTTGGTTTAAATTCCCTAGAATACTAGACTTTTTGTAATTTCCAGTTTGTTCACCCCTTGATGCAGAGGACATCCCCAGCCCTGCATCACAGTAGTCCAAACCAAAAATATAATACACACTTTAATAATATTTCTACACCAATTTAAGAGCTATTTCAACAGCTAGCCATTTTTTATTTTTAATTATCTGTATAAATGTACAATATATGACTTAGGTCAGTTACAGTGAAACACACCATTCCTGCTCCTAATCTCAGCATTTCAGTTTCAAATGCTACAAAAATGTGTGCTACATGTGGTATAGTCTACTTTCTCATTCCCTCCCTCTACTCTCCATCTCTCTATCCCCTTCTCTCCCCACTCACCTCTTCTCTTCCTCCCTCACTTTGCTTCTCTCTACCTCTCTCGCCCTGTTGTCCACCTCCCTCTCCATCTCTCCTTACCTTCCTCACCCTCTCTGTTCCTCTCCTCTTCCCCTCCCTTTCACTCTGTCGCTGTCTCTTCCACTTCCTCTCTCCGTCTTCTCTGTCTTCCACCCTTCTTGTGAGAGCTCAACTAGCAAACGGAAGTGACGACGTCACATCTCATTTCAGGGGCGTTCTATAAAATGACACGGAATCTGATCGAGGGCAATGGGCTACCACACACACAAAATAAGATAGGCTTTACTCGGGTATCAGGCACAGAATAGTTAAAGTTGTATTCTAATTATAACATCACATGGGCAAATAACAAAGTAGCAGAGGTATAGAGTAACATCAAATCTCCCAAAACACAGTGCAATAGTTAAATCGAGGGCTAAATACATAATCACACTAGCGATCAACAATACACAATACACTCCACCGCACACCTAATTAAGAATGGACACGCCATTTAAAGTTATACAAAAGGAAGGTTCACCCAAGATACGTAAAGTGATCACTGCAATCAGTTAGTACAAGTGATTATTGCACACAAGTCAAATAGCCTATATATTAAATAAACTTTGCTTGCCGAGAACTATTGCACATGGCTCGAAGGTTTGATCACAAAGCATTAAACACATCCACAAATGTGATGTGGAGCTAAACTACACTTAAATATGAATTGGATAAATTACAATGGAAAGTGAAAGCCAACTCAGCCTTTCACTTTCTGAATTGACACCACAAAGGTCCCTTCCATTATGATAACATCATCGCTCATTTACTGGAAGTTATAAAGAGGATTGGGTGGATTCCTGTAAGTCTTGCAACAGTAAAGAGACAAAACACTGTGTATCCTTCAATCATGTGTACCTCAGAACCATGGGTAATATTGCTGGTTTGTTTACTGGAGTGCCAGAGATGGCATGTGTTTTTGATCCATCCAAACCTATAACTACAAAATTGGATTCATTGTAATTATTCAGGTTTGATGAATAAAGGTGACCATGTACTGGAGTCACTCAGCACACCATTTAGAATATTCATGCTCAGTCTTTTACTCATTCATCAAACTACTGTGGTCAAGCACAGATTGAACAAACACCAGAAACGTCACCTGCACTCCAGGACCAGGGTTGCTTATCCCTGCTGTAGGCTAAGGATACGTGGTTAGGACACAGTACTCAACACAGTACGCACTGCCTGCCCTTATTTTCACAATATGTTTTTGCCTTTTTTGGGTGACATAATGAAGGCTGATGGTATGTGGAGCTGAAGGGACTGGGTAAGACACGCCCCTAAGGGCAGAGAACTTCTGTCCCTCGCCTATCAGCTTTTATCACAGTACTTTCCTCTGTTCAAATGCACTCATATTTTTTGTGCAGTGAAATGAGTGAAGTCAGGTTACACAGAAGGCAGCATTGCCCTGAAAAACATCAAAGGGTACATTTTTGAAGCAAAGTTGCACGTCATATGCAACCAAAATATTTGCCTACTTTTTAAAAAGTATGCTCCCGAATATACTCAGCGAAACCCCAAAAGTAAGTAAGTTTGAAGTATACTACATTTGGAGAAAATTTCACCTATTAACAAATTCCTCGTCCAGAGTTCTCAACAAGCATACTCAATTGTATGGAAGGGTGCTGATTTGGACACAGCTCAGATATTTCAATAAAACATTCTAGGCCCCATAAATAATCCTACCTGGGAAATCATATGCCCTTGGTGTCGGCCATTTTGGATTTTGTCAAAAAAACTATTTAGACAGCTCCTTCTCGAGCTAAAGTTGAGCCTTTTAAAACTAATTTCCTGAAACCTCACACAGGGCATTTTATAACATACAATGTTTAATTTATGAACATTTTGAAGATTTTTTTTTCTTCAAAGCCCTAGATGAGATTTGAGATGCTTTCATATAAAGCTAAAGTATAATTTATCGCCGAATCTAGCTGTAATTTTGTGTATTATGTCTTGGGCCCAATGGGTCTTATTCATGAAACGTGTGCAGAATTAATTTGTGTGTAAATCATTTGTATTGGCAATTTAGTTTGTATTTTGCCATTCATCAGTTTTCGGATCTGAGATTCGTACGTATGAAAGACCCTGCTCTGGACCACACATACTGCATTTGTAAATTGAAAATGCCACTAATTATAGGTTCTAAATGACAATTAGAATGTGAGTTAATTTTTATTTCACAATACTAAATGTAGCCTTTGAAATGCACAATGCAAACATAATAAATTACGATTGTAAAAAGCAAACACTTTAGATTACACCTATTAATCAACTGTAGTTAAGGAACTTAATTATAGTAATTAGACCTGTAAAGTAATGAATGCTCCCAGTAGTCTACTTTTTTTCTAAATTGATAAAAGTTAACTGTTACAATTGGGAAAATAAGTATTGGACACGTCAACAATTTTATTATCAAACATATTTCCAATGTAGCTATTCACATGAGATTTTGACCAGACATTGGTATTAACTCATGGTTGGAACACATGGTTGGCTAAGTGGCTCTAAGTCATCAAGGGTCTGATGTATTAAACAAGCCTTTAACCATCACTCTGCTGCCAGAAATACAGTAGATATGGAAGGATCACTTTAAGGGTTGTTTCCCCTGACAGATTTTCCTATTGAACTCTATGGAAAAATAAGTCAGGAGAAGAAACCCTTCAAGTTATCCATCCATATCTAGCCAACCATGTGTTCTATACTATTCCAGTGTAATTTACAGCTAAATCTTGTCTCACCCCCCAATTCCCATAGAGATCCATTCAAATGCAGAGCTGTTATAGTATCGCTTGTAAGATAACCAGCAAATAAGATATCAAGAGCCTTTTGATGTTGTTGGGTCACAGACATCATAAAGTCATGGCATGCAAAGGATATGCAACAAAATATATAAAAATATGGCTTTTCTACCAAGTATTAAATACATTTAATTTAGCGTGTTCAATACTTTTTTCCTGTGTCATTTCACTTTATTGCACATAACTTTTTTAAAGAATTGGAACGTTACAATTTCTTTAGCTGTGTCGTTTTATTGAGTTAATACCAATGTCTCATCAAAATCTCATGTGAATAGCTACATTGGAAATATGTTTGATAATAAAATTGTTGACGTGTCCAATACTTATTTCCCCCATTGTATATGATAAGGTAATTAAAACACATTTAACTAATGAACAAAATTTGCTGTAAAATGGCTTACAGTTCTGTAGCTTCCGTTGCAATGGCTGATCTTGCACTGTTGCGCAATAATCAGATAATCTGGTTAATGTCACCGTACATCCAGTTCTCCTACAGGATGCAAAGCCAGGTGGAGGTAAAGTGGGTTTTTTATGGAATTGCCAACCTGCCCAATGTTGGTGCCATAGACTGATGATGCGTTTGCATATATACAGTGCCCTCCACTATGATTGGCACCCCTGGTAAAGATGAGTAAAACAGGTTATAAAAAATTCACCATTTGGTGAATTAGCTTAATCTCACACTGAATACATTTTAAAAATCCAACCTTTAATTGAAGTGAATTTATTATGAGAAAAAAAAATCCCTCATCAAGAAATAATTATTTTTAACAAAACCATGTGTGCCACAATTATTGGCACCCCTGAATTTATATATAGAATAAAGTAATCATTTTTTATATTTGGTCACATATCCTTTGCATGCCAGGACTTCCTGATGTATGTGACCCAACAACATCAAAAGACTCTTGATAGCTTACTTTTTGGTACTCTTACAAGCGATAATATAACGTCTCTGCATTTGAATGGATCTCTATGGGAATTGGGGGGTGGGACTAGATTTAGCTGTAAATTATGCTAAAACAGTATGGAAGGTTGGTAAAATGGCTGTAAGTCATCAATGGTCTGAGGTATCAAACGAGCCTCAAAGCATCACTCTGCTGCCAGATATGCAGTAGATATGGATGGATCACTTTAAGGGTTGTAACTGTAAGCTGCACCGTAACGTTCTTTCACTTTCTGTTTCTGGGCATGACAAAGGCACTTTGCTCTGTGATTTGTTAGTTTAGACCATAGAACTGTGGTTATATATTGCTCTGTGCTATATAAGCCACCTTGAACTTTGTCTCGTCCCCACTGAGAAAGACACAGACGGACATCTAACCGGGTAAGTCGTTATTTTGGTTCTGTACTCTAGCACTTTGAATTTGAAAAGATACAATGACAATGAGGTTGAAGTGCAGACTGTCAGCTTTAATTTGAGGGGGGTATTGGCATCCATATCGAATTAACCGTTTAGAAATGATAGAACCTTTAGTACATAGTTCCCCCCATTTTCAGGCATAAAAAAATATTGGACAGTTTAACAATGTAGAATGAAGTAATCATTTTTAATATTTGGTCGCATATCCTTTGCATGCCATGACTTCCTGATGTCTGTGACCCAACAATATCAAAAAAGACTCTTATTTTCTGGTACTCCTACAAGCGATACGATGCATTTGAATGGATCTCTATGGGAATTGGGGGGTGGGAATAGATTTGTATATTAGATATATGTATATAATTTATATATATACTGGGGGTGGACAAAAATATCGAAAACACCAGTTTTCCAGAAAACATAAAACACCTGCCACATGTTTTCTATGCAAAACCGCAACCTCTGTTCCTAACCTGATTATCTATGCTGTTTTGTGAATCTTGTGCCACGTGTACATTTTATATGATGGCTTGTTTTTTTTATAATTATGCCAATCAACCATAATTGCCTGTTAGTCATATTTTTATGAAATGCTAATAAATCATAAATTACATGTCACTGTTATATCAGAAATAAGTGAGTACACTTCAACAAATGTATACAAATAAATCAGAAAACATTTTGGTCCCCAATAACTGGACTTGATCTCCTCTGTGTAGTACAGTGCAATGTGATTAATGAAAAACTTGACTGAAAAGGAATAATTAACAGTTTGGCCATATTTGTGACCCATGTTACGCGCAAGTGTTGGATTCTAGATCAGTTTCAATGATCTTCTATTTTATTCAGCTGTTCACTTCACTTTAAGCAGAGGTGTTCACTTCCCACAGCTGTGCAGAGGTGCACATCTCCGGTTTTCATGGACCAAAATGATTTCAGTTTTTGTCCGACATTAGTTATAAAGTGTTCTCACTTATTACTGACACAAAAGCAGCATTTAATTGACAAATTAGTATTCTTTCATTATCAAGCTAATAAAAAAACAAGACAGAAACTAAAATGTATACATGGCTTGCCAGTCATAAAAAAGTATAGAAAATATAGGTAAGAGAAATGAGAGCAAACATATAGCAGCTGTTTTAATATCTAGTAACTGATAACAAGTAGGCCCACCCTTTGCCTTCAAAACAGGTTCAATCCTTCTAGGAATGCTGTCTGAATGCATGAACAGTTCATCTTTGAGCAGGAAGTACAGCATCATGTCTGTAGGCAGTGACTCGGCTGTAGCAGGCCACCCTTTTGTGATGTAGGTGCGGAGTTTATTTAACTCAGGGCAGGAAGTGGCAGACAGAAGGGCAGGAAGTGGCAGACAGCAGGGAAGAAACCGCAGCAACAGTCTCAGGTTCCATGTCTGAGGAGTAGTCATCGTTGCTGGGCAGAGGCAGGTCGGAAAGGCAGTGTGCAGTAAGGTTTACATTTCCAGGCCTGTAAACCACATTATAGTTAAATCAGAGCAGCTGAGCAGACCAGTGGGCAATTCTCATACCAGCACGCCCCATGCCTTTGGTAGTGAGGAGTGTGGTTAAGGCCTGGTGATCAGCTCCAGTGGTGGTAAAAGTATTCAAATATTATACTTGAGTTAAAGTATAGATACAACCATAAAATAATTACTCTAGTAAAAGTGTAAGTCACCTATAAAAAAAAATCCTGAGTCAAAGACTTCAAGTATCTGGATTTTAATGTATTTAAGTTTTCAAAAGTACAATTTGAAAAAAATATAAAACAAAACCCACCATTTTGTACGATAACATCGGAAAATACATCAGTGCCTTCACTTAGTAGGTAATGCCCCAGGTTCTGCTCTCTATAGCTACATGTGAGTAACAAATACACCAATACAATTGTCAGACTACTATACTAGACTATAATCCTTAATTAAATTGAGTGTCATTATCTGAGCCTATTGTAGCTAGCTGTACCTCTCAGTCTCAGAGGGGGGAATATGTATTTAACTTGCTGGTTCTCAAAGTTTTTGGCATCCACTCTAGCTCTCTTTGGACTGAAAATGAGACTAGTGTTTTAAAAAACATTAAACATGAAAAAAGCTGCTCACAGGCAGCTGATGCAGGTATGGAAGTGTTGAGCCTTACTGCCATCTTCAACAGAGCTGGAAAGTTCTTCAGGATATCCATGTTTTTAGCAGAATAGGCCAGATAGCCATCACGTTATCTCAGGACTACTTTTGCACGGGATTACTTCATTGACTTGAAGAAATCATCTTCCTCCGATGAGGTAGAATCACTTCAGTTCCAAGGTCTCCTCCTGTATGTTTTCTTTTATGTAGTTGTGATGCCCTCTGGTGGACAGCACTAGCGGGATGTGTAGGCAGAGGTAAGCAGTTCCAAATGGCCCACTGATTGTACCTTACGTAAGGGCCTCGTCCCCAGACCTGAGGAAGACTGTTTGGCTGGTGGACTGAGGCGTTCCTTTCTGAACTTCTGTAAAGGACTTCTGTTTGTTGTGGACATTTGTGTATAGGTCTTTCTTTTGTGGGGCCTTTTGTTTATGAGTGGTTTTGGTTTAAATTCCCTAGAATACTAGACTTTTTGTAATTTACAGTTTGTTCACCCCTTGATGCAGAGGACATCCCCAGCCCTGCATCACAGTAGTCCAAACCAAAAATATAATACACACTTTAATAATATTTCTACACCAATTTAAGAGCTATTTCAACAGCTAGCCATTTTTAATTTTTAATTATCTGTATAAATGTACAGTATATGACTTAGGTCAGTTACAGTGAAACACACCATTCCTGCTCCTAATCTCAGCATTTCAGTTTCAAATGCTACAAAAATTTGTGCTACATGTGGTATAGTCTACTTTCTCATTCCCTCCCTTTACTCTCCATCCCCTTCTCTCCCCACTTACCTCTTCTCTTCCTCCCTCACTTTGCTTCTCTCTACCTCTCTCGCCCTGTTGTCCACCTCCCTCTCCATCTCTCCTTACCTTCCCCTCCCTTTCACTCTGTCGCTGTCTCTTCCACTTCCTCTCTCCGTCTTCTCTGTCTTCCACCCTTGTTGTGAGAGCTCAACTAGCAAACGGAAGTGACGACGTCACATCTCATTTCAGAGAGAGCGTGCTCCCTCTCAGTTTTCATCATGAAAATATGAAATTAGTGAGATTCATTTTATTTGAATCTGAAATCTATGCTAATCAATATGTGATCCTGCTTAATTTGGTGGGATATACTAATAAGTAAGTCAACAAACCGAGTTTGATGGTGGCTTCATCTGTCGTCCAGGAAGTTTTGAACTTTGGAATGACGATCAGCTCAGGATCATTGAGCATGTGCCCAAAGCGTTTGTTCACTGCTGTCAGGATTCCATCAACCAGGGGCTTGCAGAGTTTCATAGACACTTTGATGCGCTCAAGTTTTGAAACCAAGACAGCTCATGTGAGACGAGTGTGTGCGGGTTGGACCCGTAATGCACGACTCAGAACACTGACGTAATAATAGACGCCCGCAAGGGCTTTATTATGGGGAAATCCAAAAACGTAGTCACACAAGCAAAGTCCAAAAACCAATAAATCCAGCCAGACCAAAGATACAGTACCGAGGGAGAAGGCAGTCTCGAAGTCGGTATCCATGCAAGAGTTCGTTAACCAGAGTAGCTGTCAGCGGAGCAGAAGTACAAAACAGGGAAAAAGCAAAGTTCGTAGTCGTGGGGCGTAGCAGGAGTCAGACCGAAGTCCTATCCGCGGGGCAGAGGTACAAACAGACAGCAGGCAAAACTCATGGTCAAAAACAGGCAGTGGAAACAATAGGCAGGCAGTAACGATGGTCAATAAACAGGCTAGATCAATAACGGTGGTCAAAACAATGGAAAAACTCTCAAGAGTGACAATAGTAAACTAAGGCAACAATTTCGCAACGAACAGACATGAACACTGAGCTTAAATGCAGGTGTAGACAGGTGCAAACATTTAGCTTGAGAGCAGCAGGAAATTCACAACAGCTTGAGAAAATGAGACACGTAACGAGGCAATTAGTAAATCGTTAGTAGTTAACCTATCCTGACCTAGCGTTAGTAAATTAGTAATCAACATGCACGAGAAACGTAAGGTAAACATGAACACATGGTTAGATAGTTAGTATTACCCAATCCTGATCTAATGTTAGTATATTAGTAACTAGACAAGGGAGAATGAAACAATTAGGGAAGCGTGAGTGACAGCAAGAGAAGAAACAGCATGAACGCAAGGCTGCGGAAAAACATGGAAATATGTATGCAAACAATGAACTGCATCGTAACATAAACAGAAAATAAACTGTGACAAACACTAAACATGAAACATGGCATAAACATGACAGAAACGTAACACCATGTGCACATTGGTTTCCCCTTATAAGATGTCGGTTGCTTTGGCAACAGGAGCCATGATGGCGACGTCTTCCCCAGGAAGGCTATGTCTACAGGATTGAACCTATGACAGAACACTTTAACTTGTGTTTAAAACATTGGCAGCAAGGTCCATCAGGTTCGTCAGACTACATGATGCCAATACGTTAATAGCCCACACACATTTATGAAACATTTAAACAACTTACAACTAAGTATAGACTACGTATTATTAAAATAAAATATAAATATGAATATCATGTAATTTATGACCATAATCAAATATAGTATGTTACATATGTGGCCCCTAAGAGCGAGAAAATACCCCGCACAGATGAAATCAAGGAGATGCAAGATGGAAGCTGGTATAAGAACATATACAATGTCTTTATTTCGATTTTTCACAAGGGGCGTTCTATAAAATGACACGGAATCTGATCGAGGGCAATGGGCTACCACACACACAAAATAAGATAGGCTTTACTCGGGTATCAGGCACAGAATAGTTAAAGTTGTATTCTAATTATAACATCACATGGGCAAATAACAAAGTAGCAGAGGTATAGAGTAACATGAAATCTCCCAAAACACAGTGCAATAGTTAAATCGAGGGCTAAATACATAATCACACTAGCGATCAACAATACACAATACACTCCACCGCACACCTAATTAAGAATGGACACGCCATTTAGTTATACAAAAGGAAGGTTCACCCAAGATACGTAAAGTGATCACTGCAATCAGTTAGTACAAGTGATTATTGCACACAAGTCAAATAGCCTATATATTAAATAAACTTTGCTTGCCAAGAACTATTGCACATGGCTCGAAGGTTTGATCACAAAGGGGTGCTATTAAGGATCTGGAACTCAGAAGATACCAAGAGAACAATATTGCACATTACTCACTGTCATTTTTTTTGTCAATTTCTGTCTTGCTGGATTTTTTGCAGTTCTTGCTTGATCACAGCAAGGCAGCTAGCACACTGAAGGTGCAAAGGGGATAAGCTCCACTGAAAAGCATATTCAGAGTCATTTATCTCCTTTTTCTTCCCCTTTACACCACTTTTCTCTCAAATAGTTGTCTCCCGACCCCTTTTACTTTCTTCACTAATATTGTCTGAGCTGTCCAGTTTCACAATGGTCTCAGCCAGCATTTGAGCCTTCTCCCTGTTAGACACCGCTAACTTTTCTCTATTATGTAAAACTGGATATCCATATTCTCTCTTAATACCATTCATCTTTTTAATCATCCCCCCTATTTTTACAAAGATTCCCGCATTTTCTTTTTGCTATCTTAACGGTTTTCCTCACAATGGCTTGTGTCTTGAATCGCTGATTCATTGGCAGTATAAAAATTTACATAGCAAGTTTTTATTCTCCATTAGTTCTTCGATTAGCAAACCATTAGCATTTTTATGATCTTTCCAAAGTGCACTGTGTGCATTAAAGTCCCCAGACCAAACTATATTCAGTGATCATGTTTTTTTACATTTCAGATTTATTTTCTCAATGGCCAGCCCTGCAGAATTATTTGAAGATGCCAAGAATGCTGAGGAAGAGTGGTGAGATCATTTGTATTCCCTGTCCTGCCTCGACAGAAGTCTGTTCAAAATTGTTATAGAAAGCTAGACATGTTTTTCCAGACTGAGGTTATTTCTACCACTGTAAAAATGGTCATTTCTACTTATCAATTTAATGCTGTTTATTTCTTTCCATCATGCCAGTAAACCAGAAAAAGGAGTATTCCACAACCACCTGGATGAAAAGGTGCGGCCTTACATAGACCTGATCGACTCCCTCAGGGTGATCGGCATTGAGAGAGACTTGGCCTTGCCGGCCATCGCTGTAATCGGGGACCAGAGCTCCGGCAAGAGCTCTGTACTGGAGGCGCTGTCTGGGGTGGCACTGCCCAGGGGGAGCGGTAAGATGTGCGCACACACACACAAGTATTCAGTGGGGACCAAAAGTTTGAGGGCAGTGACACAATGTTTGTTGTTTTGGCTCTGTATTCCAGAAGTGCAGACTTTCAGCTGTTCTCTTTAAAATCATTTTGTTTAGTTATGGTATAACAGGTGATATCAGCTGGGTTTTAATAAGCTGAGAGTATGGAAGCCTGGTCACTCTAATTAAAAATATATGAAGGACAAAGAATAAGGCTAAAATTCAGTTAAAGGCTAAAATGTATAATTTTTTAACCATAGGCTATCGAAAAAACCTCATGCACAGCGATTCCCGGGGACTGTTGCGTAAGCTATTTGAAAAACAATAATGCAATATTCACTGGAGATTAGGTTTTTTCTAACTCTAAATCTAGGGTTAGATTTTTTCTAAAACCACTGTCCACAAAACACAAAAGCTACATGAAAGACACATACGATTTCATAAACAAAATAAAAACCATCAAAATACCTGAAGAAACCATCCTGTTCACCATATGCCAACATTTACATGGCACATTAGGAAGAGACTGTTTTTGAAAAATGTCCCAAACTTCCCACTAATTATTTTAGGTATTTAGATGACATTTGAGGAACATGGACACATAGCTCAGAAGATTTCAAACACTTCATACAGATCCTCAACACGCACCATACATCTATCACAATTAAACAAACCACACACTATGAACATATAGATTTTTTGGACACTACCAGATACAAGGGGCCCTCATTTCCCCAAACATACACATTAAAGTTTTTTTTAAAGACACAGACACGCATGCACTCTTCGACAGTCTCCACCCAAAACATACATTCAGAGGTTTGATTAAATTCCCATTGCTAAGGTTCAACAGAATCTGCACACAAATTACAGACTTTGAGGATGCTACCAAGACCCTCATCAATGCATTAAAACCAAGGGGGTATTCCAGATCGGTCCTCAGACAGATTCAGAAAACCTTCTTGGCTACAAAACAACTGGACACTAGAAAAATAATTCCGCTTATCACCACCTACTCGACATTCAGCCAAATAACCATAACCATAATTGTAACCCTAGCCGTAAACCCTAACCCTAAAATGAATCTTACCCTCATGGGGACCATTCCAGAGTCCCCATGAGAAAGCATTTTACAGGCTTTTCTACCCTCATGGGGACATTAAGTCCCCACAAAGTATGCTACACATGCTCACACACACACACAGACACCCCATGTGGAGCTCATGGCTTGAACTTTTCTTCACGTCTTCTCCAGGTATTGTGACCCGCTGTCCTCTTGAGCTAAGGCTAAAGAAGCTGAGAAGAGGAATGCAGTGGAGTGCCAATATCTCCTACGGAGAAGAGAACATCCAGTTTCATGACCCATCACAAGTGGAACACTATGTGACTACAGGTTACTGCTATTTTCTTTATACCCTTTATTATACCCTTTTTTCCCAGACAAGGCAACTGAAAACTCTGTTCTCATTAGCAGGAATAACTAGGGCCACCAGTTTATCTGCACCATGTGACTCGCAGGATTTTAAACTTATAATTCAACTGTTCTCCTCCAATGGGCCATGTACACACTCAAATGGCACAAACAAGAGACTAATTGATAACAAAAAAGTAGGTTAACTATAACCAGAAAAATATCAGGAGTAAAACTGATGTTGTTCGAGACCTAACCTAAGACATTAAATTCAGTATATTACTATGCATGGTCAACGTGTGTCCATATGCACATCAATTTGATATTAATGTCACTGGAATTGATTTTAGACTTTTTAACAGACAGATCACTGTGTGTGAGGTCAAATGGTATCTTCTCAAATAAGCTCTAATCGTTTACTGGTTCCTCTCAAGGGTGCGTACTTTCCCCCCATTTTTATATTCTCTATACAAACAACTGTCAAATTAAATATGAGAATAGACACATTATAAAGTTTGCTGATTAAATTTTAGCCTCCTTAAAAGAGAGGAATTGGATCATGGGAGAAACAAAATACTTTATGACTTTGTGTCATGGTGCAAGGAGTCCTTTCTTGAACTGAATGTGTCAAAAACCAAGGATATGATTGTTGATTTTAGGAAGTCAGCACCCAACCTATAGTCTATAGCAGGCATGGGCAACTCCAGGCCTCGCGGGCCGGTGTGTATGCAGGTTTTTGCTGCCACCAGTTAATCTTTATTTAATTAGCCTAATCGTTTACATGATCTGATATTTTAATCTACATATCCGCAATATGAACAGCAGCTGATGAATGTTATTGTGCCGGAATGCGTGTATTGCAGCGTTTTATCGTTCTGTAATTTACGAGTGAATCGTGATTGTATGTATGACTAATTCGCTGATTGAGTCGTGTTAACTGGTGGCAGTAAAAACATGCATACACACTGGCCCGCGAGGCCTGGAGTTGCCCACCCCTGGTCTATAGTCATTAGGGGGACTGAAATTGAGTTGGTGGAAAAATCTAAGTACTTGGGTACTGTACTTGACAACAAGTTGTGCTTTCAATACAATATGTACATCAACGACTGTACTTTTTAAAGAAAATGCATACTTTTAATGTGTGCATTAAAATTATTAATCTTTTCTACAGAAGTTTTATTGAATCTGTTTTGACCTTTAGCAATGTGGCCTGGTTTGGTTATTTGAATATGGCCAGTAAGAATATTCGTAGTCGTTTTGTTAAAGATGCACTATGCAGGATTTTTAGGCTTGCTGCGGTCCTGTGTTTACAATCAAAAAAGTTTCCTCCTCCATTCTAAACCCTACCCACTCCCCTCCGTTGAGGCAGATATTGTATAGTACAGGCAAGAAACATGAAAAATGTCAAACAAATGTAAAATGAAAATAAGATTTAACAATGTGCATTGTTGTCTATGGATGGTAACAGTAATTGGGCAGTGTTATAATGATTAGATAAACACATAAAATTATTTTGAAGTCCTCAGCTCCACAACATCGAGCCCTACTTCATAATGTAGGCATTCATATACTATAGGCTACGTTGCTTTGGATTAATCACAAATATAACGTCGCAAGTGAAAATGCCTTGGGTATCATACTCCTTTCTAAGGAGAAGCAGCTCCGGTTGACAGTGGGAAATTGCAAAGTGCCGCCATAAATTTGTGGACCTAGACAAAGCAAAGATTTCAACAGTCTCTTCACTCAATTTTCGGGGGAGGCAAAAAGAGAATGAGCGGCGAACAGAAGCAATATTTATTGGGTGACAAGGTGTCCACCCCGTAATGCACGTTAATTTGCTATTCAGCTCACCCTCTCGGCGAAGATGAACCATATCGTGGTGTGTTGAACGTTATGAAATAGAACATGTTGAAATAAACTGGTGGCCCTAGTAATACAGGTGCAGCTCAAAAAATTAGAATATCGTGAAAAAGTTCAATCTTTTTTGTCACGCATTTCAGAAAGTGAAACTCATATATTATATAGATTCATTACACATAGAGTGAAATATTTCAAGCCTTTATTTCTTGTAATTTTGATGATTATGGCTTACAGCTAATGAAACCCAAAATTCAGTGTCTCAGAAAATTTGAATATTTTGCTTTAACATATTAAAGCAAAGTATCATATTTAGTATTTGGTCGCATATCCTTTGCATGCTGTTACTTCCTGAAGTCTGTGACCAATCAACATCAAAAGACTCTCAATATCTTATTTTCAGGTACTGTTACAAGCGATACTATAACCTCTCTGCATTTGAACTGATTTCTATGAGAATTGGGGGGTAAGACTAGATTCAGCTGTAAATTACGCTGGTACAGTATGGAACACATGACTGGCGAAATGGCTGTACGTCATCAAGGGTCTAAGGTATCAAACGAGCCCCAAACCATCACTCTGCGGCCAGATATGGAGTAGATGTGGATGGATCCCTTTAAGGGTTGTTTCTCCTGACTTTTTTCCCCATAGAGTTCTATAGGAAAATGAGTCAGGAGAAATAACCCTTGCAGTGATCCATCCACATCTACTCCATATCTGGCAACAGAGTGATGGTTTGGGGCTCGTTCGATAGCTCAGACCCTTGATGACTTACAGCCATTTAGCCAGCCATGTGTTCCATACTGTACCAGTGTAATTTACAGCTGAATCTAGTCTCACCCCCCAATTCCCATAGAGATCAGTTCAAATGCAGAGAGGTTATAGTATCGCTTGTAACAGTACCTGAAAATAAGATATCGAGAGTCTTTTGATGTTGATTGGTCACAGACTTCAGGAAGTAACAGCATGCAAAGGATATGCAACCAAATATTAAATATGATACTTTAAAAATATGTTAAAGCAAAATATTCTAATTTTCTGAGACACTGAATTTTAGGTTTCATTAGCTGTAAGCCATAATCATCAAAATTACAAGAAATAAAGGCTTGAAATATTTCACTATGTGTAATGAATCTATATAATATATGAGTTTCACTTTCTGAAATGAGTGACAAAAAATATTGAACTTTTTCACGATATTCTAATTTTTTGAGCTGCACCTGTATGTAAGATCACAAAAAGTACATTTCTCACCTGTATTTCAGTCATCCCCCAGCATGAGGTCAGTTAGTGGCTCTTTTTTGATCGCATTTGTTAGACAATTATCACATTAAACCAAAGTTCCCAGACTGCGGATGCTGCAAAATTTTTCACTTATGCACTTATATACTGCAACCTGTGCAAATGCAAGTGACAAGTGGTGTGCAGTCATTAGCAAGTTATTAAGTGCATTTACCTTCTTGCAATGCACCTGGACCCCTCCTATGATGCGCCAGTGTGTCCTGACCAACATTTTGGAAATGCAGCTAAATATATGACACTTTCCCACCTTTGTTCACAGCGCAGAACAAGCTGGCGGGGATAGGGTTGGGGATCTGTAAAGAGTTGATCTCTTTGGAGGTCTTCTCCCCTGATGTGTCTGATCTCACCTTGATTGATCTTCCTGGGATTGCCAGGGTTGCTGTAAAAGGTCAGCCAGACGACATAGGAGATCAGGTGAGTGTAAAGCGAGGTTATTATATTTTTGTCTTGTTTTTTTCTCTATTATTTTCACATTTCTCAAATTGTCAAAGTATGTACAGTTAAGCCGGAAAGTCTGCACACCCCTTTCACCTTCTCCATGTTTTATTATTTTACAGACTTACACTACAATAGATTGAGTTCATTTTTTGCCTCAAAAATCTTCACACAATAGCCAATAATGACGAAGTGAAAACAGGTTTTTAGAAAATATGCCATTTTATTTTACTGAGAAAAACAGGTTATTTAGGGGTTACATATCTGTACACACCCTTATCCTAATACTTGGTTGCTGCACCTTTGGCAGCGATTACAGCTTCAAGGCGTCTTGAGAAAGAAGCTACGAGCTTGGCACATTTGTTTCTGGACATTTTTGCCCATTCCTCTTGGCATATCCTTGCAAGCTCCATCAGGTTGGATGGGGAGCGTCGGTACACAGCCATTTTCAGATCTTTCCACAGATGTTCAATTGGATTCAGGTCTGGGCTCTGGCTGAGCCACTCAAGGACATGCACAGACTTTCTCCGAAGCCACTCCTTTGTTTTCTTGGCTGTGTGCTTCGAGTCGTTGTCATGTTGGAAGGTAAACCTTCGCCCCAGTCTGAGGTCCAGAGCGCTCTGGAGCAGGTTTTCTTCAAGGATCTCGGTGTACTTAGCTGCATTCATCTTTCCCTCTATCAGGACCAGTCGCCTCGTTCCTGCGCTGCTGAAAAACATCCCCACATCATGATGCTGCCACCGCCATGCTTCACTGTAGGGATGGTATTAGCCAGGTGATGAGCGGTGCCTGGTTTCCTCCAGACGTGACGCTTGGTATTCAGGCCAAAAAGTTCAATTTTGGTTTCATCAGACCAAAAAATATTGATTGTCATGGTTTGAGAGTCCTCAAGGTGCCTTTTGGCAAACTCCAAGCGGACTGTGATGTGCCTTTTACTAAGGAGGGGCTTCCGTCTGGCCACTCTACCATAAAGGCCTGATTGGTGGAGTGCTGCCTGGATAGTTGATCTTCTGAAAGGTTCTCCCATCTCCACAAGGATATGCTGGAGCTCTGTCAGAGTGACCCTCGGGTTCCTGCTCACCTCCCTGGCCAAGGCCCGTCTTCCCCGATTGCTCAGTTTGGCCAGGCGGCTAGGTCTAGGAAGATTCTTGGTGGTTCCTTTTTCATTTACGAATGATGGTGGCCACTGTGCTCTTTGGGACCTGTAAAGCTGCAGAGATTTTTCCGTACCCTTCTCCAGATCTATACCTTGACACAATCCTTTGTTTCTGAGGTCTGCAGATAACTCCTTTGAACCCATGGCTTGGAGTTTGCTCTGACATGCACTGTCAACTGTGGGACCTTATATAGGCAGGTGTTGGCAATCCCAAATCATGTCCAATCCATTGAATTTATCACAGGTGGACTCCAATTAAGTTGTAGAAACATCTCAAGCAGTATCAGTGGAAACAAAATGCACCTCAGCTCACTTTTGGGTGTCATATCAAAGGGTGTGCACACTTGTGTACATATGATATTTTACATTTAGATTTTTTATAAATTAGTACAAATGTCTAAAAACCTGTTTTCACTTTGTCATTATGGGCTATTTTGTGTAGAATTTTGAGACAAAAAATTAACTCAATCTATTGTAGAATATGTCTGTGTTTATAAAAATAATCAGCACTTTAATAAACAATACACATGTAGGTAAAGTACACATTCTTCCTTTTTTAATTTTTTTTTATCGATAGGCCCATATTTAGAAATCTAAATTCTAAGTACAGAGCCAAATCAAGAACAAAATGTCTTTGTCCCAAACATTATGGTCCATCCATTTAGTCTTCGTAATATATAGCCTATATAGAGGAAATTATTCCAGTTTCAGTTTAGTATCTTGCACAGGCATATTTATTAACTTTTCCTGCCTAGTATCCCTTTCCTTTTACAGTTTTTACAATAATAATCTTGGTGTACAGTCAGCGGTAAAATGTATGAATAAATGTAAATTACATTAAGCTGGATGGGTTTCCACAAGAATGCTTATTTCATATACATTTTTAAAGCAACCAAACAAACATTCAGAATGCATTTCAGTGGTTTATACATTTCAGTGCTGCAGGTTGAAGTTATTTTGTTCCCTTTTAAACTACTGTAGCTAAATTAGTACTGTAGTATCCTCTATGTAATGTACGGAGGCATGTTCTACCCAGACATAATCCTTTATAAATTGTTCAGACTATCAGAATGTGTCACTAGAACATACCACCCACCCCAAAAAAAACTGAATAAAACAAAATAACATAAAAAATTGAAATAATGACTTGCAATGTTTAGAAAATATGATACATGGGGATCCACAAAGAGGGCTGTACAGAAATTGCAGCAAACTTTTAAATGGTTCCAAAGATTAATGAAGCTCATTAGTCTTGCATAAAATTGGTTTTATTCACATTTCAGACAAAAAATAAAAAGGCTAACAGTTTACTGCATATAGTATTTTGTCATTTCAGATCAAAAGGCTCATCCTGCATTTTATTCAGAAGACTGAAACCATTATATTAGTTGTGGTTGCGTGTAATGTCGACATAGCAACAACGGAAGCTTTGACGATGGCACAGCAAGTTGATCCTGAGGGGAATAGGACTCTGGGTAAGAAAAACAAGCAGATTGTTTTGTTTATATGCAGAACCACCTTACTGTTTGCAGATTTGTGTGTTCTTTGCAAGTATTCATGCTTCACTCTACTTTTGCTGGCCACAGCACACTGCTTAAAATTTTAAATATTAACAACCTGTTCATTGCATTATTATTAAATATTTTATTTTAAAATCTGTGAAAATGGGTCAGTTTGGCTCATAATTACATTTTAGACTTTTTATCCACAATTACTTTTTGGCTAAGTTCAAAGATTAACTAGTTAATGAAAATTAATTAAACTGTTTGTGAAGAAAACAATATATTTATTTGTCAGTCGACCATTGTAGTTTCATATTGAAAACATAGACGAGCAAATCCTCTATTTGGTCTTCATTATAAGTACATTATAGTATTTCCAGTCATGTGTCATCACCACAGTGAAAGGGCCAGGGTCTCGTGTACTATGTCTGATAGTGTCTTAACCCTTCTCTTGCATTTGGTTTTCCCCCCTTCCCATGCTATTTCCGGTCAAAATTGACCGGTGTGTTTTGCACAGTGATATCTCTGGAACCCCTAATCCAATTTTGATGGTTGACATCTCATTTGAACAGTCAAAGCAAGTAGAATCAAGGGGTGGCAGGCAAGACGGTGTTTCATTGAATTTTGAGTGATTTATTCAACAGTGACGCACCTATGATATTTTCGGTCAGAATTGACCGCCATAGGAAATGAATGGGTATGAGTATATTATGTTCATCCTGCAGATGGAAAACATCTCCACACACACACACACACACACACACACACACACACACAGAGACACACACACACAGGCTCGCACGCACACACACACACACACACCATGTTGATGTTCTGTTATGGTATTTTTTTGAATATTTCTATTTCAATAAATGTTCATTGAGGAAAACAGTATCAGTGTCTTATTTTATATTCATCACAGTGAATGCAGTGAATGCTGAACCTGATGGGCCCACCGGTGGGTCCGGACCATATACTATATATACTCAAGTTCAAGTTATCAACTTGTAGTTGAAAGTACACAATGAAACACTGGCTTGCCTGTATCAGATCAATACATCCCATGGTATTGTTCAAGTTCAAGTTGTGTGTGTGTGTGTGCGTGCCTGTGTGTGTGTGCGTGCGAGCCTGTGTGTGTGTGTGTGCGTGTGCCAGTGTGTGTGCGTGCGAGCCTGTGTGTGTGTGTGTGGAGATGTTTTCCATCTGCAGGATGAACATAATATACTCATACCCATTAATTTCCTATGGCGGTCAATTCTGACTGAAAATATCATAGGTGCGTCATTGTTGAATAAATCACTCAAAATTCAATGCAAGTGGTGATCATCAATTGTATATGTTCAGAGGCCTAGTGTGGAGGATAACATAAGATCTTGAGGCAATAGGATGAAAAATACAATATTTATGATTAAAAACAAAGTCACTCGGTCACTTTTGACCGGAAATGCAATAGATGGGTTAAAGCTGTTGTTGATTAATTTCAGGTAAATCTCAAATACTAATGAGAAAATGAATTCATGCTGATGTGTGTTGTTTCTCTGAAAAGCAATTCTGACCAAGCCAGACCTGGTTGATAAAGGGACAGAGAAGAATGTTCTAGAGATTGTCCGAAACCAAGTGATCCCACTCAGCAAGGGCTACATCATTGTAAAGTGCCGTGGCCAGAAGCAGATTGAAGACAGGACCTCTCTGTCTGATGCCATCAGAATAGAAAAAGATTTCTTTAGCAGCCATGAGTACTTCAGGTATGACAGAAGAATGATAGGTACATTGATTATATTGCATTCATCCAGCGCAATGTAAATACATCTGCAAGAGGGTTACAGAGGCTATACTTAGATACCTTACTGTGCTAATGGGAAACAGCGTGTCCCTGTTTGATTTCTGGTAGTTTTCACAGTAGGTGAAGAGGTCACGTGACCAGAGAAAGAGAAGAGCGTGCTACAACATGTTTTTGATGGGTAAATCATTGTGGATGTTAAAGCTTGCACCATGTATTTGAGTTTTGTTAAAATTTTAATAACTATCAACAGTACTGGATCATGCGTTTCTGTTTGGGAACTGGAACTGTCATTCTTTTCACAGTGGCCTTCCGTTTGAGGAGAAAGCCACCACACAGTGTCTTGCCACAAAACTGACCCACAACCTGGTGGAACACATCAAAGTGAGTTTCACCATTCAACCTGGCAATCTGCTTCACAGTATTCAGTGTTTAATCCTCTCTGATGCATTTACAGCTGAGATTTAGTCTCGATTGATCAGTCCTGGGGTGCCTAACGTGGGTCCAACCCCAGTGTATGATGGTTTTCTTTCCAACCTTAATTGCAGTTCCTGCCACCTATGTTTGGATGTATGAATGTCACTGGTAAGGTAATCTCTCTGGACAGATGTTCACATAAATATGAACATCTGTCAGTCCACATGTAAAAGCTGGCATTACCTAAATTAAAGCAGAGACGAGAACTATTCCTGTCGGAAGCCGATTGGCCTGTCTAATCACGGTTGGGTGGTGCGCATGTAAACAGAATCTATGGGAAACACCAAATGGGTACTGATGTACCGATAGCCTACAATGAAACTTTTTGTAACAATATGACTGGCAGTGTTGAGTAGTAGCTAGCTACAAGTAGTGGCACTACTAGTTTAACTACATTTTCCAGTAGCTTAGCTATTTTCAAAATAATGTATTTTTTCGAGTAACTCCTTTTTCCACCAAGTGAAGGCGTAGCTTGACCAAACGCTACATCGCTGCTTTCTATTTCACGTCAACATTATTTACTTTTAAATCAAACAAATCGTAGCATACAAATAGGCTAGGGAAGACTAGAGTCGATTGTGCCCCGGGGTCGTTTGTTCCCTGCGGTTTTCACCCAATAAAAAACAAGCTGTAGTGCCATCATTCATTTTTTAAACCTTTTGCAACGCCCCCTTCCGTACCAAGACATGAGTGACTGTTGACACAAGAAGTATCGTATCCGCCGTCAAGTTCGTGAAGGTAAATTTTCTAAATCGCTATTTTTAGATACCAGCCGTCTTCATCTGTAAATTAACCATACCATATCTTGTTTTAAACTGTAAACTTGTTGACTATCAGTAGAGTATAAGCATAACTTTCAGAATTTTATGCACACGCTAAAATAAGTTTAAAAAAATCTTAACTGGGAAGACGGGGTCTGGGCACAAACGATCCAGACTCTATGAAAAGTAATGGAAGTTTTCAGAGCGTTGTCAGTTAACAGATACGTTAGCTTTAAGCGAACTAAACGATGTTCATGCACATTCAAAACTTACTATAAGAAAGAGTCTGAAACAGTGATGTTAACAGCAGAAAATATTAAACCCATGAAATATATGCAAATTGACTCATATTTAATGAGATATTGCCTCATTTCCATATTTAAACAATTTTTTAAAGACAAAGTGTAATACAAAAAATATTTATCTTAATGTGAAGATTAAACTGGTAGAAATTCATGAAGATATCTTTAAAGAGGATATTCACCTGTAGTGTCTCTCTTTAAAGGTCCCAAATCATACCATTTTTTGTCAATTTTATATTGCATTCATCCACTTAGTGTAAGGATCTGATTTTTGCATGTATTGTATCTTTATTGTATTATTTATTCTCATCTGTATGTATTGTTTATTTTTAGTTTTTCCACCTGACTTGTTTATTTTCCCGTTTTGCCTAGTTGTCACGTGTCTGCTTGTTTACATCTGATCTGTCACTCCCTGTTTAAGTCTCTGTACCATTCGGGTGATCTCATTGGTGTTCGGGTTCCCTCTTACTTCGCACCTGTCTCTGTGTACTTAGATTTACTAATTACCACTAACATACTAATGATTGATTAAGATCTACTAACTCCACTAACAGACTAATTTGTATATTACTACTAATTCTACTAACAGCAGGGGTGTGTATAGTT
>JAKUDI010000090.1:0-25000 GCA_022702515.1 Ilyophis sp. 1 JC-2022 | reverse complement strand
ATCTCACTGATGGGTGACAGTGGCATGTAAAATCTCACTGATTGGTAACAGTGGCATGTAAAATCTCACTGATGGGTGACAGTGGCATGTAAAATCTCACTGATGGGTGACAGTGGCATGTAAAATCTCACTGATGGGTGACAGTGGCATGTAAAATCTCACTGATGGGTGACAGTGGCATGTAAAATCTCACTGATGGGTGACAGTGGCATGTAAAATCTCACTGATTGGTGACAGTGGCATGTAAAATCTCACTGATGGGTAACAGTGGCATGTAAAATCTCACTGATGGGTGACAGTGGCATGTAAAATCTCACTGATGGGTGACAGTGGCATGTAAAATCTCACTGATGGGTGACAGTGGCATGTAAAATCTCACTGATGGGTGACAGTGGCATGTAAAATCTCACTGATGGGTGACAGTGGCATGTAAAATCTCACTGATGGGTGACAGTGGCATGTAAAATCTCACTGATGGGTAACAGTGGCATGTAAAATCTCACTGATGGGTGACAGTGGCATGTAAATTCACACACACACACAGGTGAGAATGACACATAAGGTCTAGCTGAGGAATGGCAATAGCTCAGAACTATGAATGAAGGGTGGCAATGACCCATAAAATCTCACTAATGGCTTTGGTAACAGTGGCATGTAGAGTCTCACTGACAGTTGAAAACTACTTGAGCGTTAGCAGTCACAGAATTACAATAGCCATTTTGATCATTTTAAATCAGGCACACTGGCTCAAGATTAATTCAGGATTAGCGGGTGCATCCTTTTAACGTGGCCCGATAAACAATAATCTGTAGGTGTGGAATCGAGCCCAAAATGTCACCCTTCATCAATCTCCTAGTGCAGGCTCCTAGGTCTGAGCCCAGAGCAGCTTCAGGGCTGTTCCATGTGGTGATGGTAGCAGGAGCGATCTTTTATCAATGCAGAGGAAGTGGGAACAGGCGAGCAGGCAGCGCGCCTCAGAGAGGAAACAGCAGCCCCTCTAATAATGATTCATGCTTTCCGTCAGCTGCCCTGACAGGCCAGGTTCGATCCCTGTTCACAGCCCTGTAACACGATCCCCTGGAACATCATCATAACTGCATGTTGGTGCTGTTTGGGCACTGACATATTGATCCGACTTCAGTTCAGAGAGGTGATAGATTACGCCCCACAGTGGACGCAAAAAACTATAGGGGCGACAAAGCAGGACCTGGGGAGGTCTGTAGGTTTGTAGGACGAGAGAGGGGAAGGGGGTAACGTGGTGGGGGCACCTCAAACTCAGTCTAGCCATTTAAGCAAAACAGTCAAAACAGCAATGCGAGGTTCCAGATAAAGCCCCAACCAGACTGGGGGCAGACCAGAACATGGCACCTCGGATTCCCCTCTGCCTTTGGAAACAGTCTTGTGTAGTAAACTAATTGGCCGGTGACGGTAATGAGTCAAAGGTACAGAATGGCCATGAAGAACTACCTTGAATCACCACACCACCAGATAAGCCATTCCACTCAACGGCAAAAACCAAAAAGCAGAAATAAGGTTTTCTGGCACTGTGAGCCAGCTGATCTGGTCAGAGATCACCAGAATCAGGCTGGAGCTAGTTAGGGCCTTTATTGGGCGGCCTGCAGCCCGGCTCCCCCAGGACAGAGGGCCTGAGAGGCCGGGAAAGGCTCACACTAACTACAGAGGAAACGCCGGCCGTCAGACAGGGCCCATTGTTCTGCCAGCCTCTGACAGGGCATGATTTAGCACCACAGAGGCACGGCACTCAGGTCAGAGTCGAGCTGCGGGCCCTGAACTATCTGCCCGTAAGATGGCGGCATGAATCATGCCTGACCCGGGGCTGGCCCCTTTCCTGCACAAACATGACAAATCTGGTGTTTATTTACTTAACAAGAAAAAGCTGAGAAAAAGTCCCGAAAATCAATACCGAGGACAACGGGCTACGCTGTGCTCTTAGTTTTAGCACTTGGTGCCGTTTACAAGCTCAGTGACATGATTAACCTCACGACAAACACAAATTTAAAGGCACAGGTGTCCATTTATTCCATGATAGAGGTGTCTGAGACTAAGGCCAAGGATGCGCAGAACCTGCCGAACAGTGAAGCTTGAGGATGGAAAAAAAAGTTGGCCAGGTTCCTTAGGGTGCATCTTGTTTTCCGTGCACAAGTACATGTGTAGCCTAGCCTGGCGATAGCGTAGTAGTGCCTTGGCTAGTTGTTCTGCATGGATGTGCAGGGAACCTGTGCTGTAGGGCATCACACACACCACCTCTCCCCGTGACAATGAGAAAACAGATCAGATCTTTCAGAGAGGGGCTAAAAAAAAAAAAAAACCTGTCAAGGTTTCTGTCATAGCTTACATCACCGCCCATCCCTGGTAAACCAAGCCATGGCCAAGGATGAAAGTGCTGGAAAATGGAAGTAATTCTAAACCATTTTCTGCCCAGAAGCCCCCAGCATCAAGAAGACAAATGGGTCCGGGGCAATGACAGAGTGCCTGGCCCACAAATCACCAGCCACTGCCCCGTCCACTCCTCCCCCTGATCGCCCCCCTCCATTAGTCATCAGCACGCAGAGAGCAGCAGCCAAGATCCGTAATTAGACAAGGACAAATAGCCGGCCGCAGACACGGATGGCTCTCTCCGCTAAATAAGGGGCCGTTACCATACCGACCGATGGGCAGGGCGCGGGGCTCGGGGAGAGCGACTCTGCCCCGCTCCCTGGCAACTCATTTGTTATCCCCACACGCGCCCTTCGCTGACACCACCCCCCGAACCCGCCCGGAATGCAGGAGGACGCGGTTCGGTCCTGTCCGGTCCTTGAGCGCGGGAGGCGGTCGATGCTTGGATGACGGTACCACGGTTACGGAAAGCAGACTTTGACGCTGCAAGGTCACAGGTAATATGGCCATTCTGTACTGTACTCAGCTCTTCTTGCAGCAGGACAGTGAAATTAATGTTGCAACCTCCTTCAAAATCACAATCGCTTTGCAGTCATCACACAGGCTACTGTAGCCAGATCTCAGCTGGGACATCTTCAGTTGCATATTATGTACAATCAACACCTAAAAATACATGTGATACTAAATACATTGCAAAAAATGTTTGTCTTAACAAGTGTTTTAGTCTTGTAATGAGACTTAAAATTAGTTTTTTTTCCTCAAAAGTGAAAAATATTAGCTTGTTTTAAGTTACTTTTTACTTGACAAGTGAAATGATCTTACCCTACAGGCAAATCTTGAAATGAGTAAAAATATCTCACCCCACTGGCAGATAGTTTGTTTTATTTTGCAAAAAGGTAAGAGAAGTAAGATTCTAAAGTCTAAATATGAGATTAAAATGCTTGATAAGATGAGTTTTTTTGCCGTGTATACTGTATACCCTGCCACCTATGTATGCAATATTGTTGAGCTATACACAGCATACACACCTACTGACACCTGCTAGGTGAAAACCAGCCTTCAACTGAAGACAGAGTACAATCAGAACCACAAGATAGATATGACACTCCAAATGCATCTTGCCCCAGTAAAGGTGCCCTCACAATGCTATTAAAGAAAATGCATCTAACACAGTTGGGTACCATGTAATAAAAAAAAAGTTTGTATTTGGTTTAACAGATAGGCCAAACTAAATAATCAAGTCAGCCATTATTAAAATGGTGAGAAAGTGTTCGTATTTCATTTTCAGTAAATTTTATATCCGAGGAGACCCGACCATCATCTGCAGTGTTAAAATAAGCAGAATTTAATGCAATCTCAACGATGTTGTGGCCCAGCATTCGAAACCGCTTTCCATCGCATGTTTAGGCAGAGAGAAAATCCTGCGCTGTAATTTGTTTGCGTAAGGTCAAACAGAAAATAAATAAATAAAACAAGGGCAATAAAAGGTTTCAGAGTACATTAAGCGTAACATTAGAGGGCGGAATTAGCAAAAACGAGTAGCCGGTGAATCAGATTACACAGGGCAGTCGACAAAATATAAATTGCCAGTCTATGAAAAGAGTGTAGACCAAATTCACAGAGGAATGGGATTTAACGATTGTTTGGACAGGCCCAGTGCCCCGTGCAGAGAAGAGCTTTGGGATCAGAGGGGCCCGGTGGACAGCATAAGTGCCATACGGAGAGTCGGGGGAACTAGAGCAGGCTTCTATTGATTCCGCCTTTTCCTAATTATTTTTATTGGATTTCATAATCATCATTAGGATGAAAAAAAGGGGGAAAAAGTCAGAACGAAGCAGGAATTTCACCCCAGTAAACACATTTTAAATCGGAAAATGAAGCTGCTTACTTAATTCACATCCCCAGCTGCTCAACCATTGTGAAGAATTCCTTTGATAGTGCGAACACAGACGTGTTTTTAAGAAAATGCCAAAGATCTTGTGCTGACTATTTCTCATGTGAATGTTGTTTAGCATCGCAAATTTGCTGCATGATTTAGTCGGATCTGTGATGCCCTCTCTCCCGACTCCTGCAGTTTATTCGCAACACTTATGACTTTGTTGATTAGTAAGAAACACATGGAAATGCGTGTGTGCTCCTCTCTGGCCAGAAAGGAAAGTATCAGTCTGGAGAATATGTAGGAGTTGAACCCTCCACAGAACATCATGGTCTAACAGGTGTACACTGCAAAAAATGTCTGTCTTAACAAGTGTTTTAGTCTTGTAATGGGACTTAAAATCTTATTTTTTCTTATTAAAATAGCATGTTTTAAGTTACTTTTAGCTTGACAGGTGAAATTATCTTGAAATGAGTAAAACTCTCACCTCATTGGCAATCTTTTTGTCTTATTTATCGAAAAAATTATAGAAATAAGATTTTAAAGTGATACTGCAGTCAAAAACTGGCTTTTCTCGTTGAAAACCGATGTTTTGGGTTAGAATATTATCATACATAGCTGTTTATGTCCAAAAATCTCATGTTTAGTCAAAATGTTTTTTTCTGAGTTTTTGTGTAGGCTCACCAATACGCTGGTTTCCAGGGATTCAATTCTGGTACAGCATGTAGAAAATGTGTATTGCCCAAATACATTTCTGGGAGTGAGAGATGAGTACTGTAGGCAGTCTGTGTGTATGTGTGCACCTGTATGTGTGTGGGTAACTGGTATGTGTGCACCTGTATGTGTGTGGGTAACTGGTATGTGTGCACCTGTATGTGTGTGGGTAACTGGTATGTGTGCACCTGTATGTGTGTGGGTAACTGGTATGTGTGCACCTGTATGTGTGTGGGTAACTGGTATGTGTGCACCTGTATGTGTGTGGGTAACTGGTATGTGTGCATCTGTATGTGTGTGGGTAACTGGTATGTGTGTACCTGTATGTGTGTGGGTAACTGGTATGTGTGCATCTGTATGTGTGTGGGTAACTGGTATGTGTGTACCTGTATGTGTGTGGGTAACTGGTATGTGTGCATCTGTATGTGTGTGGGTAACTGGTATGTGTGTACCTGTATGTGTGTGGGTAACTGGTATGTGTGTACCTGTATGTGTGTGGGTAACTGGTATGTGTGCATCTGTATGTGTGTGGGTAACTGGTATGTGTGTACCTGTATGTGTGTGGGTAACTGGTATGTGTGTACCTGTATGTGTGTGGGTAACTGGTATGTGTGTACCTGTATGTGTGTGGGTAACTGGTATGTGTGCATCTGTATGTGTGTGGGTAACTGGTATGTGTGTACCTGTATGTGTGTGGGTAACTGGTATGTGTGCATCTGTATGTGTGTGGGTAACTGGTATGTGTGTACCTGTATGTGTGTGGGTAACTGGTATGTGTGTACCTGTATGTGTGTGGGTAACTGGTATGTGTGCATCTGTATGTGTGTGGGTAACTGGTATGTGTGTACCTGTATGTGTGTGGGTAACTGGTATGTGTGTACCTGTATGTGTGTGGGTAACTGGTATGTGTGTACCTGTATGTGTGTGGGTAACTGGTATGTGTGTACCTGTATGTGTGTGGGTAACTGGTATGTGTGCATCTGTATGTGTGTGGGTAACTGGTATGTGTGTACCTGTATGTGTGTGGGTAACTGGTATGTGTGTACCTGTATGTGTGTGGGTAACTGGTATGTGTGTACCTGTATGTGTGTGGGTAACTGGTATGTGTGCATCTGTATGTGTGTGGGTAACTGGTATGTGTGTACCTGTATGTGTGTGGGTAACTGGTATGTGTGTACCTGTATGTGTGTGGGTAACTGGTATGTGTGCATCTGTATGTGTGTGGGTAACTGGTATGTGTGTACCTGTATGTGTGTGGGTAACTGGTATGTGTGCATCTGTATGTGTGTGGGTAACTGGTATGTGTGTACCTGTATGTGTGTGGGTAACTGGTATGTGTGTACCTGTATGTGTGTGGGTAACTGGTATGTGTGTACCTGTATGTGTGTGGGTAACTGGTATGTGTGCATCTGTATGTGTGTGGGTAACTGGTATGTGTGTACCTGTATGTGTGTGGGTAACTGGTATGTGTGTACCTGTATGTGTGTGGGTAACTGGTATGTGTGCATCTGTATGTGTGTGGGTAACTGGTATGTGTGTACCTGTATGTGTGTGGGTAACTGAAATGATTAGAAGTGAGACCTGGAAACACAAAGCTGCAGCCCTCTGTGCCCTCTGTGCAATTACAATTACAATTAATTACAATCACAGAATTAATATATACAGTGTGTGTGTGTATGTGTATGTGTGTGTGTGTGTGTGTGTGTGTGTGTGTGTGTGTGTGTGTGTGTGTGTGCACATGCTGTGCAGCCTGTAATTATTAGGACAGTGAGAAAATGTTTCTTGTTTTGGCTCTGTACTCCAGCACATTGGATTGTAAATGAAACAATAAATATGAGGTTACAGAGCAGGCCGTTACCTTTAATTTGCAGGTATTTACATCCATATCAGGTGAATTATGCAGGAAGCCCTTTTTATAAATAGTCCCCCCATTTTGGGGGACAAAAAGTAAATGGACAATTGGCTGCTCAGCTGTTACTTGGTTGTGTGTCATAAGTTCATTTCTGTCAAGATAACTCACGTATTTAATATATGAATTAATATATAATATTTTGGTTTGGCACTGAATGGATCTGCTCTATGTACTATGCACTAGCTATCAAACAGGGAGCACAACTAAACTACACCTACTAAACAGGAGATATACACCAAAATCCCCCAAGTACATAGAATCAGATCCAAACAACAGGTGGAAGTTGGGGTGGTGGAGGGTGAGCAGCAAATAATTTTTTTTAGAACAAGAAGCAGCAAAACAAGAACAGCGCAGCCAAAGCAGTATGGGAGAGATCGGAGTCAAGCTTTTAAAAGGGGCGCTCCATTAGTGATGCGTGCAAGTGATTGGTTGAGTATGAGAACATGCGTTTGCTGAGGCCGACCATTGGTCGGGCACAGCAAGAGTTATTTGACAGAACTTGCTCTGCACACATTGTTCGCAACACTCAAGCAAAAGAAAGCTAACAAAAGGTCTCAAGTTGATTCTAGAAATTTGCATTTGGTTTATGTTACTGTCAACATGAGAATCAAAGAACTGTCAATTCCAGTAAAGCAGGGCATCATGGGGTTGGGGTCAAATATAATCGATACAGCCAAAATATTGTCAAAATCAACTGTTTGGCACAGCACTAGCAAACAACCTGGTAGACCACAGAAAACCACTGTAGTGGATGACCAAATAATACTTTTAGCTGAGAAGAAAAGCCTCTTTTCAACTGTCAAACAGATCACAAACACTCTCCAGGATGTAGGCATAGATGTGTGAAAAACTAAAATAAAGAGAAGACTACACCAGAGGGTTCACTGCAAGATGCAAACCACTGGTAAGCCTAAAGAACAGAATGGCCAGGTTAGAGTTTGCTAAAATAGCACACACAATAAAAAGTAAAGTTCTGGAACAAACTCCTATGGACAAATGAGATGGGTATTAACCTGTACCAAAGTGATGGATAGAGAAAAGTGTGGAGAAAGAAAGGAACTCATGATCCAAAGTCGCTTGGTGGAGGTAGTGTTATGGTTTTGGCGTGTGGGGCTGCCACTGTAACTGGCTCACTCGTCTTTATTGATGATGTGACAGTTGACATCAGCAGCAGGATGAATTCTGAAGTGAGCAGAAATATCTTATCTACTCAGATCCAACCAAATCCCTAAAAACTCATTGGGCGGCCCTTCACCTTGCAGCAGTTGACCCCAAACACACCGCTAAAGCAACTAAGCAAGTCTTTCAGGGCCAAAAAGTGGAATGTTCTTTATTGCTTAAGTCAATCACCCAACCTGAATTCAATTGACATGTGTTTCACTTGCTGAAGAAGAGACTGAAGGCAAAACGCCTCAGAAACAAACTGGAACTGAAGTACAGGCTGGCAGAGCATCACCAGGGAAGATACCCAGCGTCTGGTGATGTCTATGTGTCGCAAACTTCAGGCAGTCATCAAATGTAAAAAATGTTCAACCAATGACTAAATACGACAACTTTATTTAAGATTATGTTCATTTGTCCAATTACTTTTGGTCCCCTAAAATGGGAGGACTGTGTATAAAAATGGATCAATGGATATGGATACATGGATCAATGGATATGGATGTAAATACCCTTAAATTAAAGCTGACGGTTTGCACTTGAACCTCATATTCATTCTTTCCTTTGAAATCCAATGTGCTGGAGTACAGAGGCAAACCAACAAAAAATGTGTCACTGATCAAATACTTACAGACTAGACTACATTGTGCATATGCATGTATGTGTATATACAGTGTATGCATTTTATTTCTATCTGCGTAAAAAGACCAAATAGGACGAGAATGAGAGACAGCATGCACGTGTGCGTTAGAGATCAAAGTTTGGTGGCAGCAAATTAGCCGTCAGTTCAAGGAGAAAGACAGAGCAGTGGACCATTAAGGCACTAAAGTTTAGCAGCCAGGAGAGTGGAACAAGCTTACACATCTTTAAAGGGCTGACTGCCTATGAAAGATAGCAGTGCTCATGAGCAGAGAAAGGGAGAGGGGAAAAAAAGAGGGAGAGGGGGCTGAAGGAGAGGGAGAGAGAAAGTCTATAGAAGATACCCATAACCAGAGTCAGAGATGTGGTGGACAACGAGCAGGAGAATCATCCAGGTGAACCTCAGCATGACTGGGAGGTCCAAGCAAGATGAAAATCTCGTTTATATCAGAGAAAAAGTTTGGCTGGAGTCTTGAAACCCATTTCCCCCTGTGTAATTACTTTGAGTGCAACACTCAAGTCTCTCCCCTGAGCTGCCTTGATGACATTTTCAATTCCCCCCCCCATCTGTTTCGAAGAATTAAAGTCATAGATCAGTTATGCTTTTTACATCAACATTTGGTGTCTCAAAGGATAGGTTTTTTTAGTTTGTTTCATTTGACTTTTAGCTTGTAGTCATTTGGACGTGTGTTTTTGTTCATGTCGCACATTTGCACAACCGCGCTTGCACTGAAAATCCTCATTAAAGGCTATACATTACACAACTAAGCGTTAAGCACCTGCAACAAAGGAGACTCAATGTGCCACCAAACAGGGTGTCAGCACGTGCTTCAAGTGACCCACTCAATCAGCCTAACCGATCTCATTATTTGCTCATTGACACATGTTAAACGTTCTGGCTTTTTTTTCTTCTACTTTCCGCCAGGCCTTTTATATTTCATGATTTAAAATGTGCACTTGAAACAAGGTACAATGCCCATAAAGCATTTTTAAAACTTGGTACAGGGGTGGTAAATTAATCCATTAAATCATGCGATGAGAGCACTTAAGTAATGAGGGCGTGAGGGAAACAGAACCAGGGGACACTAGAGTGGTCTGACAGCAGCGGCGTTTGACCCCGCAGATGAATCTCAATATGTGGAGAGCACAGAACAGCCTTTGATACTGCAACAACGGAGCTTCCATGTCTGTGTGTCTGTGAGACTTACCTCGCAAGAGTTGTCACTGGACAGCTGCATTACTTTGTTCAAGTTTAGTAATGCACATGTGCAATAGCTTAAGCCTGTTTGAACCAGATTTTTCTACGTATAAAAGCACAAGTGGAACTGAGGAGCCAAGAATAGAGACCAAGGCCAGTTGAGTGTAAGGTCTTTTTGGAAGCCAAGGTACAAATTCTACTAAAAGTACTGCTGTTCAATTCTTACACAACACATTACTCCTTCACTGCTTGCTGAAATTATTGAAATGGTACGATAAAGAAGACATTGAGACTTAAACTTTCCTTCAAAAAAGTACAAACTGGGCCCTATAGCCTAGATGCTGTAGGTGAGCTTCAGCTATGCCATTAGAGGATTATAACCAGCAGACTGCAAGCCATAACTGGCTTCATCCTGTGTAAAATGCCCCGGGTGCCCATGGGTTATCAGTTATTGTCACTCAGGAGATATACCTCTCCTCAAATCACCACTAGCGTAGCAGTGTAGGTCTTCCTGTAGTACTCTGCGACCTGTAGAGTGGAAAACACTCACTGGCTGGCAGGTGAACGTGTCTGGGTAGTGATTACATCAGCCGCAAATCTCCTTGCACAGTTTCAGGCAGGTAGCACAGCACTGAATCATGAGGCAGAAATGGCAATTCCAAATTCCAAATTGGGTGGAAAAAACATTTGAAAAAAACCTTGCAGAACACACCTTGCGGGCAGACTAAATCTTGCTCTGAGACAGCGTTGTGTTGATGTACAAGTACCTTACACATTTTCCCTTTATTTTCAAATTTGGCATGTACAATTCCCACCCTAATTTGGAATGTCCTGTTAACTCTTTACAGCCATTCTGAATCTGATCTGTAGACTGTGGTGCTTCAATACTTTTGACTCGACCAAGTCATAAGTATTCAAGACATAGACCGAGACCTAGGAAGGAATTTGGGCCAAGGCTAAGACCAATACCACTTCCTCAATGTCCATCATTATTGTCCAGATTATAAATGTGACCCTAGTGCCTGAACACTGTTGCCCAGCACATTCCCCATGGCAGAGACTTTTACCCACCAAACCAGACACATCCAGAGAATTACCAATTACAAACACCGCTTAAACACTACCTCAATGGTTCATAATCAGGGCATTTGATTAGAGAGCCCTGCCTGTGGTCAATTTCATCTTGGGCCCAGGACTCTGTCAGGTGGGAAAGGGCAGGCCTGTGGAGCAAGGTGGAAGGCTGAAAAGTGCCATGCTGGGGGCACGGGTCAGCGGAACAAGTTTAAATTCCAGTGAAGATGTTTTTGGCCTTGATCACTGGGTGGATCGATTCGGGCTGATTCCCTCTCAGATACGTCTTATTTTATTAGTGGCTTCGGCCTTCTGCAGCCCCATTCCAGTGTGATCAATACTGTGGCTGGGACGGGCCGTATTTTTCTCACTTTTAGTGCCTTAACGCTGTTTAACCGTGTCACCTGATAAACGGCGGGCCCTCCCGAAACGCTGATTTCCTATTGATTTCTCCCTCACTCCGCCATCTCTCGCCCCGTCAGTCTCGCATTGTTTTTATCTCCAGTTATCTCCTCAATCCCTCCGCCTTAAAGAGCCACGGGGCCCATTCCATCGGCAGTGCCACGGAGGCCCCATCACATTTCCAGTGAAGGAAAGCTGCACAAAAGTCATGTCCGAGTCTCTGAACAGTACAAAAATATTCTGTCAGATAGGCCAGCTGAGTGTACGAATCGATTGGGCATACATTTCTAAAATACTTTTCTGTATCTGCATTTTTTGAAGTAGAAGAGGCAAAAGTTTTTCAGTCCTGCCTGACATCTGAATCTTTAGCCCTCTCTTTAATGTCACATCTTTAATTGAAAGTGTAATTGAGTGCAGATCGTTCAAGAATGCAGTAATTGAATTATTTTGATCTGTGCACCTCCAGAAGTGGACTGAAATATAAGCGCAGTCCTCTTCTATTAAAACTCGTCTGCAGGGCATGTCCGCACCACATTTTGTGAAGGTACTCCAGTAGAATTCCTGCATCTAACCTTCCACTCATTTGCTCAGACTGCCTTCATCAGATTGCGTGAAAGCCAGTCAGGTATGGACTGGGCCATGACGAGAGACCTGAATCTGGGGAATTAGTATCAACTCAACTCATGGGTCCGTACTGCCATCACGTTTCTTATGGCTTGCAAAACTCAGAAACGCTTAAAAATGGGATTGTTGGGTAACTTGACGGTGTTCAGGACACACACTCCAGCGGCCAAAAAAAAGGTAGGGAAGGACAAATATGTCATCGCAGAGCTCCTGACAATCTTGCAAAGTCTACAGACTACAGACTATGTCCTAAATCACATCATGATCCTACCCCATAACAGCTGTCTGTTGTATGAGAAGGCTTTGTTGTGAAATCCCAGTTAATGGACCATCTTCTCAATTTACCCTTCAAAGAGAGAGGATTCTGTCTGGCCACAGCCTTCAGTCCAAATACAACGTGCTACACAACTCAATGGCTCATTGCATTATTTATGCAAAATTAAAGCGGTTACTGCTTCCCCTCTGGAACACCGCATCCCTTATTGATCCCATTCTGGAAGTGCTTCCATAAATTTCTCCATCCCAACCTTAATGGCACAGCGTGCAGGGTCTTATCATTGTGTGATTTAGGGACACACACTGTAAATTGCTGGGATTGGAACTCCAAGTTACCACGTTACATGCCATAGATCTTCTTACTGTACTTTAGTTTCAGCTTGTGTGTCGAGTGCATACGTGTGTGAAGATCACCCTTTGAATCTAACAATTCCCCGTTTAAATACAAAATTATCCTTAACTCTTACAGTCTATTGAGGAATTTTCCAAAAGAAAAAAAAAAAGGGAATATAGGCTGCAGTTATTAAAAAAGAATGTTCAATAACTTATGAAAATGTAATTTACAAGTGAGTTGTGAATAAGTAAAAAAAACATCCATAAAACACTGTTATATAGTGTGCTAAGGCTGGCTGCTTGGTTTTTATTAGGCCTTTCAACCTTTTACAATGGGTTAAGTGATAAACTGACATTCGTTGCCAGCTTGCCAAGTTACACAGCGACACGTTTTTAGAAACCAGCCGTAAAGCCATAACAGGAGAGGCAGAGGCAAGGTTTTCTATTAACGCAGGAGAGAGGCATTTTAGAGGGAGCACGAAGGACTTCCTCCTCCCGTCGCCTCCTCCCGTGACAGTCAAGCAAGCTAGTGGATCGCTAGCACCACCTTGTGGCAGCATCTTCCCATCACAAAGGCGAGTGCATTAATCATGACCAGGGGAGTGTAAAATTCAATCGGCTCCTTCCATCCATTTCGAGTTGCCGTCTGAAGGCCGGCCTTGTGTGCCTGAAAAAACCTCCCTACACTTCATCAGGACCCCTACTTCATAACAAATGGAGTGTCTTTCTCATGGAGTTCTGCCATCAGAAAGCAGGGTTCTCTCTATCCATTTAATTCCAGAAGCAGTGGAAGGGTCAGGGTAGGAGCACCGAGCTACATTGAGTACCCAGTGCTTCCCAGTCACGCAGTAAACTACCTTTTAGGAATTGTTTCTCAATAAGAAATGATCAGTCCATTTATCTGCAGCATGCCGGCTGTCTCTTTGCCTAGACCTCCAATATTTTTCGTTTGACCTGATCAGGGCTATAAACTAGACTGAGACACTTTCAATTTGTCACCTGAGCAGGGAGCTTCAACAACTGATTGCATCTCCAAATGTAAAAATTCCACCTGCTTGAAATTCTTTTTTATTTTTTCAGACTTTTTTCCCCCCAACTGCTTAGCATTGCTAGCAAAATGTTTTCCCCCCAGTTTTGCCCATGCTTTGCAATAGCTCTGAGCCATCTATTGCAGGTATATGATTTAGTCTTACCAATGAGGACTGGTCATATTTTTAGATCTTAGATTTTAGATTTTACTCATTCTGCTCAAATGTGAGTAGAATATCAAAGCAAAATCACTACGCTTTACATAAAAGCAAAAGCAGACAAAAGCTGAAAGTCATGAAATTCAAACAAGAGTAGAACAGAATATCTGAAACGGAATATACAACAGAATACAACAGACTATTTGAATCCTGATGATTACAATGCCATGGCAGCTAGCAAAGCAGCATGTTCAGAAAATCCTTCAGAGAACAAAAGGGATACAGTGCATTCCATCTTTATCAGCACCAGCTTAAACAGGCTTTTGCCTAATGTCTAGCTTCTTATTTGTCCAAGAACATGTTTTCAAATAGCATATTATATCAATTATGTAACATACCAAAGTTCTAAATATAAAAAATAAGCAGAGTATGTTAAGTGTTATACTGTGATCAATATGTCATGATATTTATCAAATACATTTAAAACAATGACATCTATACATGTATGCATGCTTTTTGGACAGGTCATTTGACAGACACAAATGATGAGAAATAGTTCAATTCTGCCTTAGATGTTAATTATATATGGAATGTGGTTCTCAGGTGGCCTGCCTAGCTAATGCATGGGTTCCCAGTACAGTGATGGACTGCATGGTCTGGTGTGTGGTAGGGAGACATGCTGGGTGACGCTACAGCCAGTTGGTAGGGCCATTTTCAGCTGGCTGGGTATTCCCCACCTCAGCACACAGCTTCCCTGGTCAATCAGACAACTGCAGAATGCCTGCTCAAGAAGGTCAATTCCACTCGTTCACAGTGCAGCTAAGCTGACGGACTGAAGAGTAAAAACATGCAGGTGGCTGTGCACATTTCACAAAACGCTGCGTTCTTTTATGAAAATAAAATCCGGTAACACGTTGCTCACACAGAACAAACTTTCAGAGAGATTGTGAAAAAATGTTTGCGTTTAAATAATTTTTCCCTTTACTATGACATCATCTTCCTCCACTGTATTTTCAAACAGTAGGGCTCGGTACTCGGTACCTTGCAAGGATCTTACAAGTCTTGCTTACAATATTATACAGATGGAAGTATTCAAGATAAAACCATTTATCACTGATGGCTATATCACGCCGCTACATTCATGTTAGCTATTTGTATCGTGTCACTTAAGTGGTCACATGATTCAGTGACATAAGAATATAGCGTATAACAACACTCCATGAAATGGCAAATGGATAAGAAAATTGCAGCCTTAACACAATAAATATCTATTTTTAGTAAAAGGCAAAACTATATTGCAAATGTGTTTCCATCTCAAAGCACTCCTCTGTGGTGCTGTTTAAATCTATGATGTTTCATGTACAATTCTTCAAAAATCTAAGCAATATGCCTTTATTTAATTTTACCTTGTATAGCTGAAAATTAGATATGAGTACTAAACAAACTTAAAATTCTGTCAAAATACATACAAAAATAACCAAAAAAAAATATTCCTATGAATGAAATTTAACATTTATGCAATAGTTGTAGTGAGACCACTTGCAATTTGTACTATATTTAAAAAAAACTCAGACAAACCCAAGTTATTAAGTTAATAATGGAACATTTAATTAAAATGCAACATGACCTTACTGAAATGGTCACCTCAGATGGATGTAATGATTAGTACTCAGTCACATCTTTCCTGTTCCAGTGTTGTTAACAGATTTTCATCACTGAACACGGTTAATGTGTCTCCAGCAGGATGGAACAGTTAGTGTCACTACTGTGCAAAGTTTACGCCAACATGACTTAGGACACGACGATAGAAAACCTAAACTTTGAACAAAGCTAATCATGAATTGTGCAAGTCCAAGAGTCCCTTCAAGTCTTATAAGCACAGTTAAATATTCTCCAATTGTACAAAATATTCAACACGACCACAGGATGGAAAGCCTTGGACAAGGTGGATTAAGGACTAGTCATGAAGACACAGCAAGGTCAATGTAATGCAAGATTTATTTATTTTTAAATCAAGATTATTACTCCATTTGATAATTCTCCCTTGATAATTCTAGTACTTGAATTATTCTTTGCATTACTGCTACCATAATTAACATGATTTCCCATGAGGTAAGACTGGGTGCGTGCATGTTTGTAAGGACAGGAGAGAACGAGAAAGGATGGATTTAATCTCTGAATGCTGGTGCTGAGGAAGGCCCTGCCCAGCCCAACGTTGTTTCACTACAACTCCGCGGAGGTAATTGAAACTCAGATACACTCTCCACAGCAGAGTGAAGTCCTCCTTCGTCTCTGTTTCCCTGGGGAACCATGAAGATGCGCTTTCTGCCGCTTCAGACCGATTGGAGGACTAAGCAAGAAAGTCAGCCCCACTCTCTCAAACTGCCGGGGGGGGAGTGTATTTACATTTCCTCTCCCTTCGCCGATCGATGGGATTCCCGGAACCCGACACCTACCGCACACCGGAGAGTCACTTCAGAGAAGAGAAAAATTACACTTTTAAAATGTTTTTTAATTACTTTACTTCTTTCATTACCATATGCATTTGTCAATACTGTTACCATATAAAATATGGTATGTATTCAACAGATATTGAAAGCTGTGACTAGAACAGAGCAAGACATATGCAGTCATAGCTTAGCGCTTTAGTGGTGATACACATGTACAAGCAGGCCCAGATAACAGGATATTTTAACCAGCATGACAAGTATTAGACCTATTATAATAGGCACATTAGTCTAATGTGAACTTTCAGAAAATGAATGTTTGACTAAAAGATATCTTCTTTTAGGTTAATGTATTATTATTATTATTATTATAACTGTTGATGGGAAAATTATCCATCTTAAAATAAGACTTTTTGCAGCGAGTACATACTGCAGTGACTAAGCAGCTTAGACATCTCTACATACTCTATTATCCCTGCATAGTCCCTTCAGCATGGGCCTCACCCAAACATGTGACCATGTATCCACAGCATGAAAGACTCCTATACCGTGCCATCGTATATAATGAGCAATAAACAAAGTACACCACATTAAAATATTAAGTAAATGGTATATGTTGAATATTCAACAATGAAGAGAGAAGAAACTGAGAAAAATGTTTGTCCAGCTACACTTTAAAAACACACTGAACACACTGAACACATTGAGATTGAACACATCCCAATCCATGTAACCAGCACAGAGGACAACTGCTCAACAGGAAACCCATAGTTTACCTGCAAAATAAGAATTATTCATTTTTAATAGATCACCTTTTAAAAACATTTAAAGTCTTTTCAAGGGAAAGTAATTCCATCAAAAAGATTCCTGGTTTTTCACCCTACACATAGCAAGCAAATGAACAGATATGACAAGGCTGACACCATTTGGTGATTTAACGTACTACACTGTTATGTGATGGCATAGCACAGAACAGCAGGCAGCCAGGGTCCTGGAGCATCACAGATGCTTCAAGATATTGCCATTTCCTGGACCTTTTAGCTGGACAAACCGTTCTTAGACTAACAGCTAGGATAAACCATCCAAGTCCTCTAGGCAGTCATTAATGATTATGTCAAAGGATTATAATACTCAAAGTAACCGAGGTTGCATGCATAGGTATACAAAACACACATTTAAGGTGTGATTTATAAAGTTCAAACGTCTGTGCAATATGCAAAAGGAAATGCAATGTGCTCTTTGTAATTAAGACAGCATCAGTGACTGATAACCCTAGTTAGTAACCCTTAGTACCCTTAGTATTATGGCCAGCGCTGTCATAAGTGGGGAGAAAGGTAGGAATGATTTTTTTTTAAATACAGTAGGATCATGTATAACTTAATTCAATGGGGGTGGGGCCCAATGTGAGATCTTTTCATGGAGCCCAAAATCAATGGCAACACCTTTAGCTGATTATGGCTTTACATGTTCCTCATATGCATTTGGGGGGGGGGGGGAAACAGACAATATGTTACTTCATAAAGGCAAAAACTAGCCAGTCCATAATATTACCTTTTTGGTTTAAGTTAAATAAAAATAATAGCTGTAAGTTTAAAATGTAAAAATATTGGACTATTGTTTAAAAACAATTCTAGAGGTAGACTACTGCATGTGAATGCGTGATTGTTTAAATACATGATTGTTTAAATACATTTGCTATCGTTCATCACGAGTTATGAAAATAAATACATAGCTAAACTTGCCCATACCCCGTGCATTATTCATGCCAGAATTGGTATTAACACCTTTATTCAGTCATGACAGGAATATAGCGACCATTACCCTGCTAAATCTAAGATACTACAAACGTAAATGAAGTCCAAATTACCTTAAGTTCAAGTGCGAGTGAGAAGGCAGTTTTCCCCCTGATCCATTAGTGATGTGAGCTAGCGATCGAGTGACTGGCCGTGTATTTCCCGATTTGATTTTGCCACTTCGTCACTTAAAAGTCTTTATTATCTATCGTGGGACGCCTCCCAGTCGTACGACGTACAACAGTAAGTAGATTTATTGTGCTTATGCTTGATAGAAACTACCTAAGCACTGCAGTGCATACAGTCGTAATACATAAATGCACACGGAACGTCGCATTACATAAATGATAGGTTTCGAAATTAACGTAGATAACGTCGGCGCGTTATACAGCAACATTTTGTCACTACGAAAAAATGTCACGGTGTTCATCAGCTTGATCGAACACATCACACAAATGAGAAATCTAGCCTTCAATTGAGGTAAAATTGTTTCAAGAAAATAAAATGATTGCATAAAGAAATGTTTCTCAAAACATGCATGCCACAAATTTTGGCATGCATAGAAACAATCAACAAATTGGCATTGATATTTTACATTTGAAGTTCATCGAGTCTTAAAAAACACTTGAGTGGTCATCCATGACTTCTCGTTTTACTGTGTTGACACATGCCAAACTCCTACCATCCATTAACAAGGGGAAGGTAAGATAACACAAATTAAATGAGACTAAAGGTTGTTGTATTTTTGGACTTTTTTTAAATTTTTTTAAATAGGTAACGGCTATAGAAAACCTCCAAAAATACCCATCCCCATTATTTGGGGAATAATTAAGGAGCCGTGATGAACCATGCAAGTGTATTTTGCCCCCACGCCTAGTGAAGAAGGTGGTTCGAGAGCCCCCAAAAAAACTTTTATTACTTGGTTGCATGTGGGTGTCAAGTCTCCAAACCAACAAGCTATTTTGAAGACCAGAAGAAAGCCTCAGTCATCAAACCACAAAGTGCCTGTTAGTTTGCTAAACATCATTGGAACTTTGATTGGACCCAAGTTCTATGATCAGATGAGGCAAAAATAAAGCTTTTTGGCCAGAAACACCAGAGTTGGGTTTGATTCTGCATGGAGGAATGGTCTCAGGCTCCTTACTATGTCTTCTGCTACCACCTCAAACATTATAGGAGAAGACTCACTGCTGGTTACCATGGCAAAGACAGAGTAAATGAACAATGAAATGCAGAGGCACCAATTGTGAGTAGTCTTTTTCAGAATAATTTTTTTTTTTTTTTGTCAAGTCTTTTTCTCTCTGAGCAATTGTTTGCATAATAAGATTATATACAGTTCTTCATACTGAGCATAGAAAACATTTGATAAACAATGTGAATTTTATGTACATATTGAGGGTGCAGATAATTCTGGGCACTGTACTATGAAACAACCATGTCATAACTAGACATGCATAGTTTTTCTGAAAAGTCCTGTCCTGTTCTGCCCAGCCCTGTAAAAGTTAAACGTAGCAGTGGTACGTCTTATATCAATGTACATTTACACCACGTTCAAAATACATTGGTACAGGAGTACAGTATACCAGCTTGAGAAAAAAAATGACGCCAAGAGAACTGTTTATTCAATGCATGATCTTCCTTTTATTTTGAGATGTCCTGGACAGACCTTGGGAGATGTGTCTAACCAATGGGAGACTTCAGATCTTAGACTACAGTCAGGCTGAGTACAGGTTTATGTAGATAGGAGTGTACATCTTCTTGCAGTCAGCTACTTAAATGTAAGACTAGAGGTGATCTTCAGGTGTTGTTTGTGTATTTAACATGCAAGAATATTCTATTGTATATTTACTTATGTGTTTGCCCGTAACCATAGTACTTCTGTGGTGGTCAGCAACAGTGAAACAGCCTAATAAAGGACGCTAATCAATATAACCATGCAGACATTTACCAATAAAGTTATAGAGGTAACCTTACTGAAATGAAAGCAGGTTTCAGTGGAATAAAACGACCATCTTTTATCTCGCTCTCAGAAACTTGTCACTAAGGGCATAATTCTTCCCGAGAAGGCTACGTAAGGTGGTGGTCATCCAGAAAAACAGGACAGGTAGAGAATAAAAATTAAATGCAGATTTTAAGCGTTTACCCTTTTAGGGTTCTGTGCTAGTTCTGTAATAATGGCCCAAATCGTGTTTGATTCTACTCCAGTCAACAAGACAAAAATTATTAATGGTTTTAGATTGGAATTCGACTTTTGGTTTCACACGTACCTGAATTAATTTGTAAAACTTGTTGGTGCAAAAATGGGAATGTTACCATTTTTATACTTTTCAATCTCCATGCGACACATGTTGGCACTAGCACATTTCACATGTTAAAATGGCCATTATAGCTTGATTTGGCACAGAATACAAGCCCACTAAATCCGAGCTAGAAAAAAATGGACCAAGGACTTCACAGGAGAGCAGTCATAAAACAAATTAGCTTTCTGAAAGTGTGAGTAGCAACAAAAAAAAAACATTCAATCAGTTCAAGCTTTGTGAAGACGTACACCTGGCTTTTTGTATACAGTATCCCTATACATAAAGCAACATCACTGAATCACAGGCCATAAAGCTTAGATTCTCACTCCGTGACAGAAAGCTTAGTATGGCAAACATTACTAAATCTGAGATCACAGAGCTTGGATTCTCATTCTGTCAGCAAAGCCTGCTTTTCTGAAATAACCTCTGGGTCTGTCAAAAAATGTCACATTGTCGTATTCCCTCTTGTGAAACTGTTCATGTCATGCCGTAACTTAAAAGCATAAAAAAATAAATTCCGCCAGCGTCTGGCTAACGGATGGGAATGGGTGTCAGCCAGACTCGAGCTTCCGTTTCTATGTACAGGTGTGACAGGATGTGAGAAAATAAATATACAATACATCCCTATGTACAGGACAGGTGGACACAGTGTTGGTGCTCCTCTTTGGTTCGCATGTCCCACTCCCCCTACACCACTTGTGTCTACCTCTCATTCGCTTGCGTATTTGAGAGCTGCTGGCTAAAGCCATGACCATCCCAGCTCAAGAAGGTGCGGCCCACGGCAAGCGGCTGTGTAGGAGACAGTGGGACAGGGCGTCCGCTTCAGATGACTCTGGCCCTCTTGCTGCTCAGTGATCCATGCTGAGAAAACAGAAGAGCCATACGAGTGGTGCTTGACTTATGGAGATAAACATTTGGCGATAAACATTTGGCTTTTTGTGCAATTCAACTCCTGCTGCCTGTATGTGCATTCAGTCATTTACCCTCGTAACTGAACGCAACGTGGGTAGAAGGGAGTTTAAAAAGGGCAACTTTAGCATTTAGTATTTTGTTTAAATATGTTGAATGGGGCAGGGCTTTATTCCACTGTCCCTATATGGAATAAAGATAAATTTAAGTGTTGGAAGATACTAGTGCCAGAAAATATCATTTAACTACATGTGCTGAATTTATTTCCTTTTACCTGATCCTCTTTCCCAGTTTTCCCATATTCAAAAATTTCAAGGCAGCTTTTCCTGGCTTTCATTTCTACTCACAAAAAGCTCAGAATTTTTGAGCCCATAATATACTCTACAGTAGGGCTGCACGATATTGGAAAAAATTACATTGCGATATCCTTTTTTTTTTGCAATATATATTGAGATGTTTAAAAAAATAAAATAATAATAATAATAAAAAAAGGAATTTCACCAGATACATGCTGCTTTTAACTCGAATAGCTCTATTTGGAAAGAATGAATCACTCTAGCAATGATTAGGGTGATTTTGGAGGAAGAAATGAGGCCGTTGTTTAATGCTCTGGTTGACTCACCACGACACCATCGTATTAAGATAATATGCCTACTCATCTATCAATCCAGGCTAAAGACCGTGATCCAACATTATATTAATAATGCATGTTGAGCCCCCTTATTTTTGGGTAAGCATCCATGAATGGGTGGAAGAAAGGTGGTGTCTAGAAAAGAGCCAGGAGATTACAGGAGGCTGTATATCACTGTTCTCCAGTTTAAAAATGTACTTAAATTAAAGCTGCAGTATATCACATTAGGGAATTAACACAAGTGACAAAATGCGTAAGTTCCACAAACCTCTTTTAAATAACCAAAATTAGAAAAAATAAATAAGAGCAAATGAGTGGTTTACAAATAAAACTTAAAATAGAACTTGTAATAAATAACAAATAACCACAGAACCACTTTCTTTCACAATCTAATTTAACATTTTATAAAATCACGTTTTTCTAGCAACAGTGGCAGTTACACTGAGTGCTGGCAATCCTGGCTATAACTTGTTTAAAATTGCGTCTTTCTCAATAAAGTTACAAAGAACAACATGCTACAAATTACAACTGATGTTGCATTTCTTTTCGCAACAAATTCTTCCTTTTCGGTGCTTCTGTCCTGTTCCTTACTCATTTTCAGGTTTTACGCTACAAAATTTCACAGGCGACACTTAACTTTCGTTATTTGATAAACAGATCAAGAACGATTGGTTCGCTGTGCACGCAGAGTGTGCGCGACCGTAGCATAAGCGCTTGTCTATCCAAGAAACCTTATATAAAACTAAATTATGTTATATCAGACACTTTCTTCTAGATTAGTCATGGAAAATGCAAACATTGTGAGTTTTCGTTTTGTATCAAGCAGCAAAAAAGTTAGCAAGACGTGATTGATTTAATTTAACGCAAAAAAAACAAAAAAACATTGCGTCCTTCACGATGTCACTATTGCTCATGCGAACATTCCGACGTCGATGCTGAAACGATATAACGTGCAGCCCTACTCTACAGCCCATAAGACTGGCTCAATATATGTGCAAAGATCTCTAAAGTACAAAATCACCTCATTGTCCAAAATTAAGAACCACGATACAGAATTTCCTCCAATAAAGCAAGCACTGACCCCCTCATAACCCACATGTATCGCTCACACAGAAACAGGCAAACATTAGTCTAGGTCCCCGAGGAGTTTCCTACCTTTGCCTGCTTGTAGAAATGCGGTGCCAGCTCTACCAGCCAAGATGACTCCACTGCAGTCACATCACGCATGAAGTACTGGGAGGTCTGGACCACTTCATTAAAGACCACCCTGAGGAAGAGAGGTCAGCATGATGCAGAACGGACAGTAAGCGCGAGATCGAGAAAAGTTTCAGCCTTAGTATCGCTTGTTGGAGATACAACTCAGGATGAATTGGACAAACCATACATCCTACTAATGAAGAATAAGACATAATATTGGACTGGCAACTCTTTCCAAATAAGCAGGTTTAAGAAGCATGCTGTAAACTTATCGGGACTTCTGTTGTGAGGTTGCTAAGGTAAGATATGGATATGGTCACTACCATGAGTGTCCATATTACATCGCCTGAAGCTACAAGCTACAGAGTGATACTGCTCCCAGGGAACTGCATGCACACACAGACCAGCATTCTTACCATTTTGGAGGCTTCTCACCAAACAGGACAGAGTTAGGATGGATGTGCAGCTCTCGATCATCTCGAAGAGTCCTGATAGAAAGAGCCCAGAGTGCGAGATGCCAGCACAGTCAATGCACACAAAGAGCTGGGTGATAAACGCAATTATTATCAAATGTTGTTTTTTAAAAAAAAATGCAGCTTCCATGGGTGCGTCCCAATATTCGCCACTCCTCTCCTCCTTTCCTCCACTCCCCCACATCTCCTAACCGGAAGTATGCAAAACCGCCTGAACGTTTTCAGTACAAGTAGTTGCATGTGCAGTATACAATGCACCTGACATAGCGGTTTGCCTCAAGACATTAATCAATTTGTAACCATTTGTAATTAGTATGTACCCTAATCAGCAACATTAGATTAGGACACAAAGATCGTTTTCCGGGGCACGGAGGAGAGGAGCTGGTAGTGGAGGGAAAAAAATTGGTACGCATTGGTACGCACCCCATGTGATTGACAAAAACACATCACATGATCACATAGAAGCTGTATGACCTTGATGCTGATTGACTTATCAACAGCCAATAGATATCAGTGGTGATGGGGGTTTTTTTGTTTTTTTTTCCCCCAGAAGAATTTCACACAGCCTCTGAAATTTGGATGTTTTGGACAGAACGGAAAAGAAAAAGAAAAAGAAAAAGACGAAAAAGCAGACATGCCGCACGCCAGCAATGATTGTTGTTACGTTAAAAAATAAATAAAAAATAAAAAAGTTCAATAATCCTTGCGGTATATCACCTAGCCCTAGTACACAGCCACCCACAGAGCACACCTGCTACTATCAAGGTCTACGCAGTCAAACAATATAAAAAGGTTAGATATTCACATGGTGCAACTGTCATGTTATCGGGAAGGCAGAGATCCACACACCCTGGGGGCAGATGAGCGCTCACCTGTAGGAGCCCGAATGGTGCATCCGGGCTGCGTTCGCAAAGAACCCAGAGACGATGCACCTGAGGATCACATCGGGGTCACCTGGGGGGCCACACAGAATGCGGGGGGTCAACGACAAGGACAAGGATTCTATCAAATCCCAGGCAGACAGGCATGTTAGATCCAGCAAGCTCGCAGTTGACCCACCTTCGCTGGAAGTGCGGGGCACCTTGAACTTGTTCATTAGACGACGGAGTTGCTCCCTGACGGACACCGTGCGCAAGAGCCCCTTGTAGTTCAGGAAGTGCTCCTGGCACCACTGGGAGCTCTTCTGGTGCTTTAGGCCAGAGCCAGAGGGAAGGGACAGGAAGGACAGCATAAAACGCAATACCATGGATTACCCAACACTCAACACCCAACACACACACACACACACACACAATTTTACTGCATCACATATCCTCAGTACAGCAGCCCTTACCTTGATGAAGGCTTCATACACATTGAGCATAGTGAGGTGGTCCCCTTCTGCCACAGCAAACTTCCTGTGCTCCTTAGCCTGGAGGTGAAGGGACAGATGAAGAGATGCACATACACATGTGGTGTAA
>JAKUDI010000899.1:0-71646 GCA_022702515.1 Ilyophis sp. 1 JC-2022 | reverse complement strand
GAGAGATGATGAGAAATTCAGTAATGCCTATTGGTTTGGAGAGTCAGTGATTGTGTTGTACGAGGAGCTTGAGGCTCGTGGGTATACTCCAGCAGATATTAACTCTGATGGCACCTTAGGACCTGAACACCAAATGATTGTGATGCCACAAATTGTAGAAATCATCACCAATGCGGGTCATGCACCAACCCCTGAAGAAGAAACCGCCATGTAACTATATTGTGATAAAATGTTTAGAAAAAGCTGCCAATGCACTGTTGCCAAAATGCTAGGATTTCCTTTCCTCTTGATAGAAGGATAAAAAGTAAAATGTATTAAAAATGAAGGAGTATCGCTTAAGATGGATATCGGACAGAGACATGTCCTCATCAGCAGCAGACTCAGTCTAGAGTTCTGTGGTTTTGCCTATTGGAGGTTTTCCTGGTGATTAAGTAAGAGCTCTGACATCATTGCTTACCGCTGTGCTAGTATTATAACCCTGATAGTTAGAGTAAATAAAATTAAGAAAACTGGGTTTGCAATGTGTACCTGCTTCAGGTATGGAGTGAAGATATCACCCATACAAGCTTGAAATACCGCTGTATAGTATTGATCCCAAGAAGGGATCAAAGGAGGGAATTGTGAGAATCTGACATTTGGTTCTGTGGCATATATGTGTAATAGAAATGTATAAACTTGTCTGTGGTAGTTAAGTTTCGAATGGGTGACCTTGGGCCTGTGTTCTGAGAGTTCTGAGAGGGAGGTCCTGAGCATTCTCCAGATAAAGGATTTGCCACAAAAGCAGAGTCAGTTTATGCAAAAACAGGAAACGCCAAAACTCATAAGTTTCTATCTTAGTGGAAAAATACAAGACATGAGCTGAACACGAGTAATTCTAAGCGTTTGATTGGTTTTAATTATACGCCCAGTGATGTATGAAAATGGAAGGTAGAAGACATACCCCTTTTTAGCATACAGTATATAAGCACCACAGTAGCAGAGATGGGGGGGTCCACGTGCGCGAGAGCGTGCGAGCGAGAGCGCGCTTCCAGCGCGCTTCCAGAGGACCACAGATGTACTAACCCATTGTGTTATTCTGTAAAGACCTGGAGCTGACACAATAAAGACAAAGTGTTTTAATCTTTCGAATTGAATTGAAGAGTATCCTTGATCCACCTCCTTGACCACGAAAAGCAATATATTTAGATTGCTAACAAAAGGCAGTGTTGCATCTTCGCCAAACGTTCGACGTTTTGCATTGCACCCAAACAACTCCAAATTTGACTCATCAGTCCAGAGTACATTTTCACAGTAGTTTTGAACTTTATCCAGATGTTGTTTGGCAAAGTTCAGTCGGGCAAGGGGGGAGTGGGGAATATGTTTTGCCAAGAGATAAGGGATAAGCATTGAGGACTGTGATGCCTCGATATAGCAAAGCAGCTAAGGCAAATCCTAGATAGTTTACTTTTTCCACTCGATCACTGTCTTGTCCAATTGGCTATGTTAGAGATTGTTATTTTTACATTTTAAGTGCATTTCGCACACTGTAGTGTAAGCGTTCATTGGTGGCTCAGTCATGTTTTATGTTTGATATACCGATTTTCATTGAAACTAGAACATTTCGCAGCATTTTCCTGTTGGTGGAATATTAATTTATTGTAATGTTATTGTACATAATATAGGCTATAGGCTTAGTATCATCATTGCTCATTCCAATTTACTGTGCGCTGATATGTGCTAGATGAATATATATTTTCCTTGGAGTCATTCTGAATGGGAACATTTTCTTTTTTAACCTACAGAAAAATGTGATTCCAGGGCAAAAGAATACATACTGTAGAGTACAGAAAAAAGTGATGTTTTATTGAGGTACAAGAGTGAATGATTTGGCTAGATATTTAGGTGTGTGTAACAGTGTTATAAAATATAAAACAAATTTTAAAAAATATTATAATAATTCTTTAGAACCACCACTCAAAAGTCTATGGAAACATGCATGCAAGTTATGATATTTAACATAGCTACATGGATTCTCACATTAATGTATGGCTACCGACGACTACGATGTCTTCTGGTTTAGATTAACTAAAATAACATGTCTATCGTGTTTGCTAGTCTAAACAGAGATGACAGGTGTAGTTTAGGCCATCTCATAAATTCACAGGCAAAAAACAACTGAATATGAGCAATAGAACATAAGCAGCCTAATGTTTACAGGTATGTTACCATAACAGATGACAGCTTAGGTAAATAATGAAACGGCACCCAACGCTTTAATTCCAAAGGAAATTATACATATTTATTCAAGAACTCTGATTGGAGTTTGAATGTGGCACAATTCAGGGTGCTTAGCTAAAGTCGCGTAGCAAAAGAAAAATATTGACTACCCAAAAAATACAAGTCATTATTAAAACAACCTTTTTTCGTTCTGCTCCATTTCTTCAAGATTTTGAAGTAAAAAGGACATCTGTGTCGCCTCCAAGTCTTCCGCAAACAACAAACAACACGGCTAATTCCTCCATGTTGTTTTTCTCCAGCCGGTTTCAGAAACGTCCGAAACAGTCACAGTTGGATCTGCTCCGGCGTTTGTCATTTCCGCCGGAGGCAGGCAAGCCAACTGCTCACCGATGTCTACTCGAACACGCCCATAGTTCTGTGCCTCTTCTTCTTCTTTTTTGGAGTTTAACGGCAGCTTGCATCCTTTGCGTTGCATTACTGCCATCTTCTGGAGTTAGTTAACTCCTACAGTGTCCATTTTGTCAGACTCTTCCCATCAGTCCTGGGCTGCATTCCAATCCCATATTTTTACTCCTTGCATCTTTTCCTAGGTCCTTTCCTCGCTCATTAGCTCCACCCAGTGGAGGCCATAAGGAAAGGATCCAAGGATCACATACAAGGACGCAGCAGCGAGGCAACATTAATTAAGCAAATGGAACGTCCTTGCTCAGTCAAGCGTCAGCTGAAGCGACGTCAATTACTAATGACGTGTTGCACAGCTGTATCACCTGTCACAAAAAAAAAAACCCGTATCAGCTGTCAGTGGCCTTTAATGCTAACGGATTGTTCTGTAGCCTATCGTATTTTTATCTCTGAGCTTGTTTTTGCATGCATCATGATATAAACTATTGTATTATTTGACGCTATATTGCACTGTGAAGTTATCACAATTATTTGCAATGATTTTCTCCCATGCAATTTGACAGATGTGAAAATGACATGTGAAATAAGAATATTGTCTCTCAATTACAGATGTTTGTGTTTGACGTACAGTGTCCCATTAACACATCCACAACAAACGGCTATTTATCACTGTGTGAGTAAAGATCGCACGAAGCATAATTTAAATTGTAAGTAGGCAACGCCTATATTCCACACGCTCAATGGCCAATTCATCAATGGACTCGAATGCATGTTTGTTCGTTAAAATTGGAGCACATTACAAATGACACTTCCAGCCAATAACCGAGCTGATGCCGTTTAATTAATTCATCAACAATTAAGCATGTATGATCTGATGGTATATAAGCGACAGATACTGATTTCAAAACTTAGATCGCGAACTTCAATAGGCTAGTATACTGGTCTGCTACTGTACGCAATCAACATTTCCGCAATGAACCTAGCGTTCGCCCTAAACGCATGGCACCGGCTTCAGCGGGAACGGTGGCGTTGCCAGTTCAGGGGATCGCGACTGCTTCGCTCCGTCCTGTTCCTAAGTGAGGTAAGAATCACGTATTCTCAACAGTAGTCATAAGACAGTGCTCTTGATCAAACATGGACATTGATAAGCATGAAGCACTTTTAACAGTGGGTGGAGTAGAATTCACCTGGATAAATATACAGCAAAGTTATGTCATGCACACATAGTAATTGCATGTTCTATAATACCACACATTTACCTGCATGTCGGACTACAAACTATACATTTGGCTACTGTGGTTTGGTGTTAATCAATCAACTTGTGTGAACTGTAGGCTGCATGTACACACTTCATGTTTTTCATTTCATTCTTTTTTAGGTCGACGATCCAACAGCTGGGCATTATGCCCAAGAAAATGCCACTGTGCCAGTGCTCCAGCTTTACTTTAATGGGGACCAGGACCTCATGGAGGACTACCGTCTGAGCCATGGCTCCATGGAAGCATTGATAATGCTACTGCCGCATGGGGGAGCGTTGTCTGGGCACACCACTTAAGGGTCCAGGAGGTGCCTGCTCTTCAAGGCTCTGGAGGTGGACCACACCTTTGTACCCACGGTCATCACCGCATGTGCCATGCTCCATAACATCTGCCTGACAAAGGGGGACATCCTTGAGGTTGTCGAGGATGTTGGTGATATTGGTGTGGCTCCACCACGTCCAGTGAGGGGGGAAAAAAGCGGACATGGCCGGCGAGACCGACTGGCGGGGCAACCGTCTGCTCCAAATATGTGTCCAGTAGCACTGAATGAACATGATTATATGTAATTTGGCAATTGTTTGAAATATTATTTATACAGGAGAGCTTTTTGTTAGTGTCTCCGTTTCTTGTTATGTTTGTATATTCTCCCTTGCAGCCCCTCTTTCTGTCCAGTGTTAATCCACGTTTTATTTGTTATGTTAGTGTTAATAAAATCACTTATGGATACTAACATATCAGTTTCATACATCTTTTCTGTGCCACTTTTTCATTACCTTTATTTATTTCAAAACACACTATAAGCATACCACTTTGACACCAATGTATGTCAACCACCTGTCGGGGAAGTGAGGATTCTGTAAAATGTCTATTTTCTGAATCCAGTGTTTCCAACGGTCAATGCCCTTCCTTGTTTAAATGTTCAGCACTCTGAATACTGAACACAGGCGATATTGCGTGCTAGAACCACTCACTTATCCTGCAGTAAAAATATATTTAACATCATTTCATAATTATTATAAATGACAATCCTCAATTCAATCGCATAATTCGTCCATAGGACAGTAACCTGGTGGAAGCAACAAGTCAAAACAAAGTCTAATTCAGACCTAAGAGTACAGTAAAATAAAAAAAGTAAATTAGAATAATGACTGCAAATCATTAATTAATGAATGTAGGCTGACTACTTAGAATTTACAAAAAGGAAGACATTCACTTGAAGTTACCAGTAAAGAGCGAGAGACCGATAAGGCAGAAATAGCCTAGGTATTACCCTCCTGAAGCTTACACGATCAGCAAAATTGTTAGTATTTGTGTGTTTCTTTTCTCCCAAATAGTTTTGTGCTGCTGAAGGGGGCACTCAGATGAAAACTATATCTTAAAAGGTAAAAACACAAGTAAAAAACAAATTGACAAACACTTGTGAACTATTTACATTTTATTAAGAATTTTCTCAAGCTCATTAGAGCTTTCCAGTGTGGCCTTGAATCGCCCTTTAGCCAGGCTGTGCATCCTCTTCCTCCTCCTCCACACACGCCCGGCTACAAGTGACCGCCACAAATCCAGGAAGAGATGAGCCAGTGCCATCTGAGGTCTCATCAGCCACATGTGCCAGGTTTTCTGAAACACATGAATCCATCAGGACAGGAGGATCAATAGATGGCCTCCCCCCGATGGCCTCATGCATTGCATTAAACCATGGCCATGTGGCTGCTGTGGCCTCTCCCCTGTCTGTTCCGTCTCTGTAGCAGGGCATCTGAGTGCCTACAAGGAAAGATGCAAGGGTGAAGGTGAGCTGTGAGCCTATTGCACAGGCATAATTTTGTTTCAGTATGCAATAGAAACTACAAATTCGCAAAGGAAAAACATCATAAATTGAACCTCACCTTATATTTTTGCTTGAGGTTGTCCCATTTCTTTGCAATTTGGGTGGGGCTCACCTGGCCCTGTAGGCCCATCTGCAGACGAATTTCACTGAGGAAAACAACACATGTTACCATACCATACCCAAGTGCCCTACAACAATTACTGCCATGCCATAACATGTTTATGTGTTATCCATTTACAGGGGCAGGCATGCCTCTTGCCATCACACTTACATTAGGGATATCAGAAGTTGTCATTTGCATACAATTAACTACTTCAACACAAGACATGAATCATGGTGCTGAGGAGTGATTCCGTCAACATTAATCTATGACATGTAGGAACACCAATATGGACAGTGACATGGTCCTGCAAGAACATAAAAAATGGCTTATTGCCAATGTTTCTGTGTAACATATTTTAGTTCTATGTGACATCACACATTATAGAATGTCACTAATGACTCACCCCCAAGCTTTCTTTGCTACATGCCTCTTCCCCGTAAACAGATGCTCATTCTCACACCTCAGCCGAATGAGGCTGAGGGTGCTCTCATCTGTCCCTGTAAATGACACAACAGACCTGCTAGTAAAAACCAGCTAGTAATGTCTGTGTATAGCCCTAAATCACAACGGCATGTGTCAAGGGGCTTCACAAGCCCATAATTCAGACATGACATATGTAAGTAGGCTACATGATGCAAAATAGTAGCCTATCCTAATAAGCTAGCCTAATGTGCATTTCATCAGTCAAAGACAGCGAATGCAATAACATAGACTGAAATTACATTATTTCTGTCATACAAGAGTGAGGAAAAATATATTTTAAACGCAAAGCAGCTGCGTGTTCATGTTTCAGTTGTTACACTGGAAATCGAGCAGCGACTGTCGAGCCTATTTCAGTTAGCCTACTTGCCGGGATGCATTCAACAGTGTGAACATAGGCTAAACGTAACATAGCCTATTGCATAGCGTACAATATACAATTGTATACAGTTTTGAAAGGACATGGGTTAATTGAAGCTTGCGTTTCCTATGCAGTAACGTTAGCTAACAAACAACTATATGGGACAGAAACATGTCCTAAATGTTACGCTTACACGCTGAACTACAATATTTGTTGTCTCTTTTTTCAAGAATAAACTTGCCTTTCGTTTGTCCGAAAGAACGAGTGACATTATAAATGAAAGCGCTTTATAAATTAAATAGAAAGGAACGATAAGCACTTACATTTGTGTACGAGAGGTCCCGCCATGTTTTCAACTGTGGCAGTGTGGCAGATGTGATGAAACACGTCACGCGTTCTGAGTAAAGACTTCCGCAAAGGCTGCACTCGTGTTTCCTCACTGAAGAATTCTCCGGGAGCCTCCTCTTTCCCCACTGCTCGCTCCTCGGTGGAGCATTTAGCGGTTTGGGATGTCCTTAAAGATGGCGGACCTCGATCGATTTCCGGGTCAGACGAGAACCAAGTAGATAGGACGGCTAAAAAATGCGATTGGAATGCAGCCTAGTTCTCTTGTGCTCAAATACTTCCTGCCTTGTCCACTTCCACCACACTCCAGAATGTATTTTAAACTGGCTCCTGTTAGTCCTGCTCTTTCCATTCCATCCATCATGTCCTTTCTTTCTGTGACATATTTCCGGCAGTTAACAAGAACGTGCTCTACTGTTTCTGGTACATGACACTGTTCACAGAGTCCAGTTGGATGTTTCCCTATAATGCTGAGAGTCCCGTTCAAGTTACTGTGTCCTATTCTAAGTCTGGTCATCACTACCTCCTCTTTCCTATTTCCTCCTCTGTTTCTCTCCCTACCCACTCTTTTTTGTATTGCATGTAGATGTCATCCTCTTATCTCCTGATCCCAGTGCTGCTGCCACTCTTTATTGATTTCCTTCCATGCTATACTCTTTCCTTCGGCTTTAGAAAGTTCAATTGCGGTGTCTATGTTTTATTTTCTAACAGCTCGTTTGGCTAATTTGTCCACTTTCTCATTGCCCTTAATACCCATGTGCGCAGGAACCCAAATTAATGTGACCACAGTGCCTTGTTTTACCACTCGTGAATGTATTTCCATTATTTCAAATAATAGGTCTTAGCGATTACTGGATGTACCTAGCTTTAGACTGTACAGAGCTGATGCTGAATCACAAATCAGAGCTCTGTTAGGTTTGGCTTGTTCAACCCACTCTAAAGCCATCCATATGGCGTACAACTCAACTGTGTATACACTTAAAAAGTTTGATGTCCGTTTGCATACTTCTGTTCTACTACTAGGCACTGCAACAGCAGAACCAGTGTTGTCTGTTATTGGATCTTTTGATCCGTCCGTAAACACCTGTACATACTCTGTGTATTTACTTTCTGTATACCAATAAAACGCATTGACTAAATCTGCATTTTCCCTCCTTGCCTTAACTTGCAGCAACTCTAAATCTATGATTAGTGGTTCTAGTATCAACACAGGGATTCTAGGCCTATACACTGTCAGACAGAACTCCATTCCATACACTCCCAGGTCTCTTGCTGCTCCATCCCCTGTCCAGCCAAAACTTGTTTTAACTGTTCCCTTCCTTTCCCAGCAGGCCTGTAGCACTCTTTTGGTTGGATGATTATCTCCGTGCCCTCTCAAATTCATCCAATAATTTACTCTGAGCTGTTTTCTGCATAAACACAATGGCATTTCTCCTGCTTCTACTTGAAGGGCACACACAGGTGATGTTCTCACTGCTCCTATGCATAATCTAAGGGCCCGGGCCTGGATCACATCTAACCCTCCAAGCACAGTTTTTGCTGTAGATCCATCCACCACACTCCCATTGTCCAGCCTTGATGTAATTAGTGCTACATAAATATATTTCAAGGATGCTACATCCGCTCCCCAGTCCAACCCCACGAGGCATCTCATGACATTTAAAACCTTTTTGCATTTGTCCACAATACTTTTAACATAGTTCTGTGCTCTCAACACAGAGAGGAACGGCGGGTTCTATTTAGGGAATTACAGGATGTTGGCGTGACTACTTACTCTGTGAGAGCTCTGTTGGGTCCAGAGACCTGTGCTAGAGAGGTGGGGAGGAGAGTCTTAAAGTTTATATACACTACTGGCCTGCACCTGAGGGTGTGAGTACTGACACTAGAGGGTGGATACCCGACCCGAACCCGACGGGACCCGACGGGTACCGACGGGTCGGGCCGGGTTCGGACTAAACTTTTAAAATGATGTTCGGGCTCGGGTCGGGCTCGGTCACGGCGGCCGAACAACTAGCGAACATTTTACTTTTGAACTACAGTAAAACCTTGACATACGAGTGCAGTCAGTGCACTAACTTACGAGTATTCCGAGTTACGAGCCGTTGCTCGGACAATTTCTTGCTTCGCCTTATGAACCTAGACCCGAGTTACGAGCCGAGCAAGCCGAGCAAGCGGAGCATTGCGAATGCAATTTCGGAAATTGCATTCGCATTTCCGAAAAATTCTGAAGGGAAGGAAGAAACAAACCACCATGGATAGGTTTTTATCGAAACGCCCTGCAGATCAGAGTCAGAAAAGCGTGACGAAAAAGCCAAAAATCAATGAAAAAGATGCAAACGTCACTGATGAAGATTAAGTGTAAGTGAAGAATAATAATGTAGCAATTAAGTTTAGAACCAGTTTATTTCTTTATATTCTATTTTATTATGTTTTGTATTAATTATTTATTATTTATAAATACATTTCTCATTTTTATAACTACGTAACAAATAAATTGGGGTGTTTTTTGGGGGGCTGGAACGGATTAATGGTATTTAAATTAATTTCAATGGGGAAAATTGATTTGATATACGAGTAAACCGAGTTACGAGCTCGGTCACGGAACGAATTAAACTTGTATGTCAAGGTATTACTGTACTAATTAGGATGGGTTAGCTTACTTCACATGGTGCTTCAAGTTGTTTTTGGTGAAAATATAGTGTGAAATAAATAAAAATGATACCGAATATTGTGTGTGTGTCTGTTATCTACCAATAAAACAATGCCTTTTGACGGTCATTTAGGTGCCCAGTGTCCACTAAACAGAGAAGCTGTAACCATGGTAACAACAACTGCGTGACAGGGAAACAATGTCAGCGCTTCAGTGCCTTACATTAACTGCGTCGGGCTCGGGTCGGGTTCGGACATAAAAAGCAGAATTCCTGTCGGGTTCGGGTCGGGCTCGGTTACTACTATCTCGGGCTCGGTCGGGTTCGGACAGAAATATGCGGCCCGATCCGCACTCTAACTGACACGTCATAAGGATTCAGTCCTGCGGAGGGCAGCAATACACCGGAAGGTGTCGAGTCTGCCGGAAATTCATAAGAAGAAGAAGGATTTCGAGCCGTTTCGAATGATGAGGTAACGTTAACGTCCAGAGTAACATTGACCATATGCATGTTATCAAGCTAATTTGTTAGCTTACTAAGTTATCTGGTTGACTAACCATTACGGCACGTTATACCATTATTTGGAATGTCAACCTAACGTGATCTAAGGTAAGTTAACGTAACGCTAGGTTAGCGAGGTACCGTGGCTAACGTTAAGTTAGCAAGATGTGGTGTCGCTAGAGACTGTCAGTGTTCTTAACGTTACTAGAATTGAAAATTGCAATTAAAAAAAGAATGCCATCAATAAAATGCCACCATTTTATTTAATGCTAAACTAATCCAATAGCTATATTTAGCTTGATTGTTATTTATCTTGCTAACTAGTGAATACCTTTCGCGAAATGTTCTTCAAAAATATGCTCTTCGCTTTAATGTTTTCCTTCTTATTTTGGTAGTAAAACTCAGATGCGAGCAAGACCCGTTTTTGGTAACGTTAGCCCCTTACAAAACATTCAGCGGACAACGCAATGACGCTCGTTAGTCAGTGTTAACATTTGCTAACGTTACTATTAATCGCAAGGTAACGTTCGTAATAATAAACTTACTTGCTAGTTAGCTAACGTTATATCACCTAACGATATCTTGCCAGGAGCATTCTCTCGGTATGTATTTAACTTGTGTTTTCTAGCTAACTTAACGTTAATTGTAGGTCCTAACGTAATGGTTCGCTGTTGTGTTGGTAGCTAGCCCTTACCGTTTGCTTGTTATCTGCTAACGTTAGTTCTATATAGGCTGATGTTATTGCTAACGTTTCGCACTGCTATAGGGCGAATTGTAAATATACTTTTTGGCACACCACGCTACGACAAAGTTTTAAGTAACGTTGTTGAATGACAAACGTATCTTTAGGTTGTTTTCTTTCCGATAGTTTTCGTGCATAGTATTTTTCCGTAAAATTGTGAAATATTTCACTATTCTAAGGATATCTATAGGCTCCCTACTGTAACATTGGAGTTTTTGTTGTAACGTTATATATAATTTGGAACAAAAAATCCATAACGCTAAATTAAAGTAGTATTTAATCCAAGGTGTCTTTGGGATTGCATTTTCATTCATCTGAAATTTCGGTTTATATTTAGCCCAACACTTTCAATCTGCCCCTTTAGTTTTGATTATATGAATTGGCTGACATTCTACTGTACTTTAAATATTGGGATGGCAGGTATGCTAAGTTACGGCTTGGTGGGGCATGCCCCATACCTATACAGCACCGAGAGTTTATCACTTTTCAGATTTCCTACAGAAATAACCACAATGGCAAGACTCTTGGCCCTTAAAAACGTTAACTTCTGTACGTTCTTACCTCATGTAACCACGCAGAATTCAGATACAACTTCACACATCCACACAATAAAGCCCCAAACTTAGGTTATTTAGCTGGTTTTTCTCCCTCTTCTTCCAATTCTTCTAATTTTCCCTGCAGAAATTGTCATCAAAATGATCCATACTCTCAAACAATAATTCTCCCCAATTGGATAACGACATCTCGTCAGCCAATGAGAAGGATTCTTGATACTATTCTGACTAGTCAAGAGTATCTTAGGATACAGTGACAAATGCCCTATGTATCGCATACCAGTATCCAAGAAGCTTGGGTGTAGTGGTAAGCATCAAGATGGTATCAAGATGGCATAGATCCTTTCTTTCTTAAACGTACTGCCCCTTTGATTGCTGAATATATTGCACATATTTTTTATTTATCTTTGGCTTCTGGTATACTGCCAAAAGTCTGGAAAACAGCTCATGTTTTACCTCTCTATAAATATGGGGACAACTATCGCCCTATCTCCAAATTAGCCTGTCTGGCTAAAATCCTGGAATCACTTATACACAATCAACTTAAGAAATTTCTCTCTAGAAACCTAGTGCTGAGTTCTTATCAATCGGGTTTCAGGGCAATGCATAGCACTATCACTGCTACTTCACTGATCGTTAATGACATTGTGTCTGCCTAGGATAGGGGGCAACATTGTGCTTCTCTATTTGTCAACCTTTCTAAGGCCTTTGATACTGTTGACCTCTCCCGATTATTAGATAGATTATCGCTTGTTGGTTTTGATTCTGCCGCCTGCAGATAATTTCAGGATTATCTTTCTGACAGATATCAGTGTGTAAAGGTTGGTGTACAGTCTGAATACTTACATGTAACTAAAGGTGTCCCTCAAGGGTCAACACTGGGTCCAGTTCTGCTTTCAATATAAATTATATTGTTAATTCTTTAAATAATTATAATGTTCATCTGTATGCAGATGACACTCTTCTTTATTGTTTTTCTAACTCCATTCCAGGCTGCTGAAATTCTGCAACAAGCTTTTTTCGTTCTACAAGAGGCCCTTATCAGTCTAAAACTTGTATTGAATGCCGGTAAAACTCATTATATGCTGTTTTCTAGAGCAAAAAAAAACTATGACAATATCCAGATATGCACATTAAATGGTACACCTATTAAAAGAGTCCCTCACTATAAATATCTGGGCATTTATATTGATGATAATTTCACCTTTTAAGCCCACATTGATAGTAGGGGGTGGCAATGGGGATGAAAACCAAAATTTTGGAATATGATTACGTCCATTTTAGTGATGATGCATTGGGTCATTTGGGAGATATTTTGCAATGGAAGTGGGCACCTAGCATGAAAATAACCCCCCCCCCCCCCCACCCTGCCCAAAAAACGAAATCTACATTATATGCAAATGGGCGATTTGTTACAGCATATATTGAACACAACACTGAAGTAATTAATACTCTCCTATTATAGTGCATGGTACCCTCATTTAATTTAGTTATATTTATATTTTTCAGAGAAGTCACACAAGTCTGACGGCATACAACTATAATGTCAAGTTACAGCATGGCAAGTAGTGGTGAACCCAGCCCTATGGCCAAGGTGATAGGGAGTGTGATAGAGGTGATCAGGTACCACTTTGAGGCGGGCACTGGGAAGGTGACTACTGACATGGCGGTACAGGAGGTGGCAAAACAGATCTACGCCAAGTACTACCATGATACTGTGTTCTGTGTGTCCTTGAGCACCATCCAGAGGAGGGTTGGGGTTGAGACCCTCAGGAAACAATTTTAGTGAAGGCAGAAAGAGGTATGGACAGAAAGGGAAGGAGAACACGAAGGCTGTCAAAGAATACAAGGAGTTATTTGATAGAAAGTATGAGCTCTTTGACGTATATGCAGAGGACCCTGTATGGCGGCAATCCCTGCAGAAAGAGTTGGGAGTGCACATGATAGGGGTGCAACCAATAATCGACGTAGTCGATGAGAATCGATGACCAAATTAGTTGCCAACAAATTTAATTGTCGATTCGTTGGTGACGTCATTGCGTGTGTTTTTCACGCTGTGGTGCTGAATTAAACGCCGTTTTTTCTTGAGCTGATGATGGAAGTAGCTAAGGAGTGAGACATCTTGCTTCTTTCTCATTTTTGTTGAGAGGTGCACATGCGCATTTCACTCTTAACTAAAAAGGCTGTGAACTGCAACATTTGCAAAGCTGACCTTGCCTGGCTTGGGAGCGCATCAGTTTTGCTGGAGCATCTGAAGATTTGTCTCGGTAAGCTAGTTAGCTTGTTAGCTAGCTAGCAACAGTAGCTAATGTTAAAAGCCATGTTACTTCATTTTATGAGCTGTAACATTTTCTGTTTTGAAATACATTTTCTCAATTAATAAATTAATTAATTAATTGTTAATGGCATTGAAAATACAGTAGCAAATTAGTACCGTAAATTCCGGACTATTGAGCGCACCTGAATAAAAGCCGCACCAACGAAATTTAGAAGAAAAAAAAAATTTGTACATACATAGGCCGCACTTGTCTATAAGCCGCAGGTGTCCACGTTGTAACATGAGATATTTACGTACACAGAAAGATGATACTGTAGTGCCGAAGAAAACAGAGAGACGTAGGCAACGTAACTTACTTGTTTTAATCAAAACAAACCACCATCACTCACGGTGAAAGACCAGCATGGTTTTCCTTAACAAAGCAAAACAGGAACCACACGTTGCAACAGCAATCCTCGTCCCCCTGGCACCACCCGCCAGATCTATAGTTCCCTCCCCCTAGGCAACATGGTAAAGAGGGGAACACGAACCCATAATGTAGTCACTACAATACACAGTAGGGATGTGCGCGTTTAGTCGACTAGACGATTAAATGTTGCTACCCTCGCTAGTCGGCACCAGAAATACTAGTCGGTTAAACTTATAATTTTATTAATGTACACATTTAAATTACATAGACATAATTTGCACTGAAATGTCATGTTTTCCTGGTTAAATGTTGCTTTATAAAAAAAACGAGCATCCGTTACTAATGTTAACAACGCAGGATTTAAAAAAAAATAAAAACATTTTTAAACGAAGGAAAAAAACAAAACGCGTTAGCCTGTTCGCCCTGCAAGTTAAACCAGCGAGGGCGTTGTTGAATAGCCCAATAAAACGAATCTAATGTCACGTCGATCAGTCGGCCTAATTGTTATTTTTTTGTGGGCCTATTATTGGTAGTTTTTCTGATGACCGATTATTATTTTTTACTGTATTTGCTATGCGATCGCGTTCACCCAATGTACCGTTGTAATAATCAGGCACGTTTCCTAAAAACGTTTTGCAGATATTTCCTTCTTCGACAGCCAGATCGATTGCCTTTAACTTAAAAGCTGCATCATATGCATTTCTTCGTGTGTTTTCCATGATGAGGGTGTGTGCATGATGCGCAAAACGGCTGTTCAAAACACAATCAAACTAGCGTCTTCCTCGGCGCATTATCACTTCCACCTGTCTGTCTCGCTCTTGCGCTTCCTGCTAGAGCGCCCCCCTGGAGGCCGTTAGCCCGTAAAAATCTATAGATTAGCCGCATCGTTGTTTAAGCCGCAGGGTTCAAAGCGTGTGAAAAAAGTAGTGGCTTATAGTCCGGAAAGTACGGTAGTCATTTTACCTGCTCACAGGACAGGTTGGTTCTCCACGTTCCTCAGACTGCCACAGTTCATGGTCAAACTGATTTTAAATATTGTGCGGATCTGGAACAACCTGCAACTTGCTTTAAAACTAGACTCTTATTAGTTTGGATCATTTTAAATCTCAAATTTTATCTCTTGAGTTTGAATGCTTTTATTTGGAACAATCAAATTCTCCTGTTTCTTGTTGATGTTACACAAACAAAACACAAAATATCGTCTGGTTAACATCGCATTGTTGCAATTGGCTACGTTTTCAACAAACGTCTGTTTCAAACACGATCACTACTCTCAATCTCACACAAATGGCGACAAAAAACGGTTGTCTGTGTGTAGCCTACTTATGTTGTGATCTTGCGTGTGTGTGTCTCTCACTGTGGAGATCGAAGCTTGGAGGCTCGCTTCGGCCAATATTTCTTTATTATTTCTTCATTCATTTGCCACAAAAAGGATGTGCACTTCAGTTCTGTTCACTTTATCCTTTTCACACACAACATAATGTGACCATAAAAATTAAGTACTAAGTGTCTAAATGGCTGTAAGTCATCAAGGGTCTGGGGTATAAAACAAGCCTTACACCATCACTCTGCTGCCAGGTATGCAGTAGATATGGATGGATCACTTAAAGGGTTGTTTCTCCTGACTTATTTTTCTATATAGTTCAATAGGAAAATGAGTCAGGAGAAACTACCCTTAATGTGATCCATCCATATATACTGCCTATCTGGCAGCAGAATGATGGATTCAGGCTCGTTTGATACCTCAGACCCTTGATGATTTACAGCCATTTAGCCAACCACGGGTTCCATACTATTCCCGTGTAATTTACAGTTTAATCCAGTTTAAATGCAGAGAGAGGTTATCGTATCGCTTGTAAGAGTACCTGAAAATAGGATATCAAGCGTCTTAACTGTTTTGTTTGTTTTAATAGTAAGCTAAAGGTGCGCAGTGATATTAAAGCTATAGGTATCCTAACGTTAATGTTACACAGTAAGGTGAACAATGTTGTGTGATAGCTTTTGTATATTGTGTATTTTAACACTGCTGGAATGCTGTATTGACCAATCTGCATCCCGAAACTATTTGTATTATAAATGTTATATCGACTGGTCTCACTCGCCAAACGGCAGAGCACTCTCTTTTCTTAACTCGCCCGTCCTCAGAATCACTCGCCCAGCCCAGGCGAGTGGGCAAGGTTAATTTCATGCCTTGCTATGTTTCACTGAAACCGTCCATGTCACGGTCCCTCCATTCCTGGCTCCGATCTCGCATCCACAACTCCCTTTGCACAGACGTAGCAGCCATGGCAGCACAAAAATCTAGTTAACACCTTGGCTTTTCCTCCCCGTCTTCTCACCCTTATCATCATTAACTGACAAACTTGCATCCGGCCTAATGTTTAATATTTTCCCAAAAATGTGCTATTTTTAAACCCGGGATTATAACACCTCGCTTCCCGTCTAAAAAAAAAAAAAACCAGGGGCATTCTAGTAGGCTATTATAATAATAATAATAATAATAATAATAATAATAACAACAACTTTATTTGTATAGCACCTTTCATACAGACTGCAGCTCAAAGTGCTTACCAGAAAAAGTTAAAACGAAGGCAAAAAACAGGGAAAAGCACTGCAATCATAATCAGTTATAAAAGTTTAAAACATATAAACTATAAAAATAAAACAATGTATATTGAAATGGAAACATGAATATAATTGTATAAAATATTTAGTATATAAGAGTCGATGAGTAAAATAAATAAGTAGAATAAAAGATAACAATAAAAATTTTATAAAATAAGAAAGTATCAATGGGCAGAATAAAAAATTTATTAAAAACCCAATTAAAAAGGAAGGTTTTGAGCTGCTTTTTAAAATTGCCAACTGAATCTGCTATTCTAATGTTTTGTGGGAGAGTTTTGGTGCATAATGGCAGAAAGCGCTGACCCCTTTTTTTCCTGTTTCACCACAGGTACATTAAATAAGCCCGCTGTGGTTGATCTAAGTGCTGGAGTTGGTACATAAGGTGATCTTTGATATAAAAAGGTGGTAGGCCATTTAAAGTTCCAGCGCAGCAAGGACGGGTGTAATATGTTCTCTTTTCTTGGTTTTTGTTAAAATTCTAGCAGCAGCATTCTGGATAACTTTTATCAATAGACTTTTATTGATGTGTGCCACCCTACTTATTGGTTTACAGGCTACCGGCATCCATATGCCATATAAAACTATCTTTCAGCACCATCGCATTGTCCACTAGCCTACTATTGGCTGAGATTTTTGAATATCAATAACAACAAACTGTTTTTCAAAGACGTTTTATTAATAAAAGCAACATATTTTCTGTACAAAATTATGGCTGCTTTGGAACTTCGGACATCTTAAAAAAGGCTATAGGGCTATTAGACCTACCTGAACCGTGAGAAGTATTAACGCTGGCTATAACTGTTCACAACAAAAAGGCTTTAGGTCTACAGGCAAACGGCGTGTTTAAGGAAAAGGACTATACCTGCCCCCCCCTCAAAAAAATAATGGCTACACATTTTTACCCTCCTCTTTGAAATGTCGAGGGTTTCGGGGGTGAATGCCCAAAACGGAGAAATTTGGAAATAAAGTAACATGTGTTATGCAGCAATATCTCACGTTTATAACAAGCCAATAAACGAATAAAACCTAAATAAAAAAATACAGATTTTTGCTGCCAGAACTGAGAATGTGAGTAATAGGCCTACATTATATAGCCTAAGTAAATGTTATGGCATAAATACAATAACTTAATATGATGGCATAAATACAGTGTCTCCATCAAGACACATCGGAAAATATACGCTAGCCCACCGTTGTGAAATGAGGGACATCTAGCCATAGGCTATGCGTTGGTAAGAAAAGCGAAGGTATCTAATGATAGAATTGCAACTTGCTCAAAGAATTTAAGCTCATTTTGTAATTATAGCTGTAATTATGTCCTGGAATAACAAAACTATGGGTTTGCATTCATTATTAAGCTACCCCTTGTCCCTATCCGCGGTTGCCCCCTAGCGGTAGCCTAGTCATTGACGTCGCAATTATAGTAGCCTATTCTTTTATCTGAAGACAACCTGACATTTTGCCTCGTTAGTATTACATTTCTCAAAATTCTTCCACACGTAAAGTGCAATCGGTTAACGAGTTTTCGCTTGTCAATAAGCAGTTATGAGTCATGTCAGTTTTTTCAAATGGTGGATACTGTATTTTTAAAATAAACTTCTGTTGATTATTTTATTGTACTTACCAGATAATTTTATTATTAGCCTAAATATAATGCAAGAGTTTTGCATTGCCCATGTAAAATTTCCCGGTTTCCCGACATCACGCCCGGTTGGGAACGAGAAGGAATTGTGTTGGGAAATACCGGGATTAATCACTAATCCGGCCTCCACTGCACACCATCTTTAAAATCAACGCTGAAGCCATGACTTTGCCATTACTTCCTTTTTGTTGTTTATTTCTGCAGGCTGTCTGACTGGTGTGATTTTTTTTGTTTTTGGTCATTTGCGCATGCGGGTCATTTCAGGAGAGCAATCGATTCACACTGGTATGGGATATGGGCCACATTAAAAAAATTATGTGAACAGTCAAGGCAGAAAGAACGGATCTGGGGGAAAAATCGGAATTGAGCATTAAGTTCTGTAATGTGAACGTAGCCTAAGTCATCAAGGTTCTGAGGTATCAAACAAGCCTCAAACCATCACTCTGTTGCCAGATATGCAGTGGATGGATGTTAAAATACTGATCTACACACACACACACACACACACACACACACACATACACACAGTGTCTAAATGCACTGAATAAACACAAACTGTAAAATGCAGTGAAATGTAATAAGCTATTTCCATATCTAATCATACTTCAATTATACATTTTAGATTTAGCAGATCAACAAACACTCAAATGCCTCCATTTGATGTGATGTGCAATGAAACTGATCCAGAGAAAATGCTAAGCACAGCCAGTAAACCTTCTTTTGAAATACAGAAAATAGTGCTGTGATGTGCAAACAATTTCTGAGACTACAATTGTTTATTTGGTGTCCGCATTTTGCATAATTTGATGTTCCTCAATTTTTTCTTGAAACCACAGCTGTATATGATTAATGACTCAATGCAATGACAGTCTCTCTAACTGCATTAACTCTCTTCCTGCCTGAATTCTAACCCTAGGCCTATCTCATTTTATAATTGGTGTTTAAGGCATTTCTTTTGGAGTATTGGCTAGAAAAGGTGAGACCTGATTGTTTTTAATCGTCTTTTCAATAACAAGCAGTCAAGTAATCCATAAAGTCAACCAGACCCTGTTGCACATATACACACAGCATTTGAATGCTCAACTGTTCTCAGCATCTGGCTTTTGTGGCTAATTGAAACCAGAGCATATTTAAGGTATTCATTTGTTAGTATGCCAGAGAGGTTGATTTGCAATAAAAAATTATGCAGCAAACACTTTCAGGGCTGAAAGTACTCCAGTTCATGGTCCTCTGCACGGTATTGTTGCTTTAATTTTCATTTCAGATCTCGTAGTCAAAAAGCTGCTGTACATCTCAGGAGCATACTCCTTAAGTGCTTCGGTGGTTTCTCTACAGCCTACATCTCCAATGCTGACATAACAGCTTAAATGTGAAGCTTAACTCTGTGCCTGACAAAAATAATTTATATTATACTGTGTGTATTTGTACTTATCAACAAATGATTAAAAAGTTACTTGGACATTTGCGATCACATTGTTGAACAAGCTGCTTCTCAACATTTAGCATTGATTGCGCAGGATTATGACAGATCCTGATCCTGACAGCAATGGCAGAAATTCCTTTGTATTTTAGATTTTCATATTCCCTTTTTTGCCAGGCGCCAGGCCGGCCTAGAAGAGCGAAGGCAGTAAAATGGTGGTAGTCGGAGCCATATAGAAAGAGAGTTGCAACACTTATCTTGCCGCCACGCGATCACATGGTTCATGTAGCTCTCAATAGTTCCAGACCTATCTGCGCTGTCAACCTGTTTGAATGGTTTTCATCGGGACAGACAGCAGCAGTGAATATATTTACAGCAATTTTTGGTAAATATTAACACAATGTGCATTGATTACTGTTGTGTTCTATTATTTATATGTCTGCTACTTTATTATTATTATTTACATTTATTTATATTACATACTTTATATCACTAGGTGGCAATATCGTAAAGCAGAGCTAACTAGATGGCTACGATACTAGCTATGCTACTATGCCAAAGTGTTGCTTACGTTAGCTAACTGCATTTGGAATCTAACGATAAACATTAACTAAAGCTGGCTACATAAAATACCACTATTGACTAAATTGATGAGAGGTCCGCTAATGCGTTAAAATGTCAAAACATGCAGTCATTTTATCAACTTACCAGCGAGCGTGCCTCGGAAACACTGAAAATGAATGGGGTTCAACGCTGTACCTATACCTCATTATATGTTGTTTTCAGAGACTTAGACATTACCTCGACAGGAAGTACACATTTTGGTAAGCAGTTCTGCTTGTACCATATTTTAAAACGATAAGTATAGATTTTTTTATTATTTAAAATATACAGTCAAGCCGGAAAATCTGCACACCCCTTTCACCTTCTCCACATTTTATTATGTTACTGACTTATACTACAATAGATTGAGTTCATTTTTTGCCTCAAACATCTACACACAATAGCCAATAATGCCTGGTTTGAAAACAGGTTTTTAGAAAATATGCAATTTTATTTTACTGACAAAAATAGGTTATTTAGGGGTTACATATCTGTACAGACCCTTAGCCTAATACTTGGTTACTGCACCTTTGGCAGTGATTACAGCTTCAAGGCGTCTTGGGAAAGAAGCTACGAGCTTGGCACACTTGTTTCTGGACATTTTTGCCCATTCCTCTTGGCATATTCTTGCAAGCTCTGTGAGGTTGGATGGGGAGCGTTGGCACACAGCCATTTTCAGCTCTTTCCACAGATGTTCAATTGGATTCAGGTCTGGGCTCTGGTTGGGCCATTCAAGGACATGCACAGACTTTCTCCGAAGCCACTCCTTTGTTCTCTTGGCTGTGTGCTTCGGGTCGTTATCATGTTGGAAGGTAAACCTTCGCCCCAGTCTGAGGTCCAGAGCGCTCTGGAGCAGGTTTTCTTCAATGATCTTGGTGTACTTAGCTGCATTCACCTTTCCCTCAGGACTAGTCGCCTTGTTCCCGCTGCTGAAAAACATCCCCACATCATGATGCTGCCACCGCCATGCTTCACTGTAGGGATGGTATTAGCCAGGTGATGAGCAGTGCCTGGTTTCCTCCAGACGTGACGCTTGGTATTCAGGCCAAAAAGTTCAATTTTGTTTTCATTTTGAGTCCTCTAGGTGCCTTTTGGCAAACTCCAAGCGGGCTGTGATGTGCCTTTTACTAAGGAGGGGCTTCCGTCTGGCCACTCTACCATAAAGGCCTGATTAGTGGAGTGCTGCCTGGATGGTTGATCTTCTGAAAGGTTCTCCCATCTCCACAAGGATACGCTGGAGCTCTGTCTCGGGTTCCTGCTCACCTCCCTGGCCAAGGCACGTCTTCCCCGATTGCTCAGTTTGGCCGGGTGGCCAGGTCTAGGAAGATTCTTGGTGGTTCCAAACTTCTTCCATTTATGAATGACGGTGGCCGCTGTGCTCTTTGGGACCTGTAAAGCTGCAGAGATTTTTCTGTACCCTTCTCCAGATCTATGCCATGACACAATCCTGTTTTTGAGGTCTGTAGATAATTCCTTTGACCCCATGGCTTGGAGTTTGCTCTGACATGCACTGTCAACTGTGGGACCTTATATCGGCAGGTGTTGGCAATCCCCAATCATGTCCAATCAATTGAATTTATCACAGGTGGACTCCAATTAAGTTGTAGAAACATCTCAAGCAGTATCAGTGGAAACAAAATACACCTCAGCTCACTTTTGGGTGTCATATCAAAGGGTGTGCACACTTGTGTACATATGATATTTTACATTTAGATTTTTAATAAATTAGCACAAATGTCTATACCTGTTTTCACTTTGTCATTATGGGCTATTTTGTGTAGAATTGAGACAAAAAATGAACTCAATCTATTGTAGAATATGTCTGTAACGTATAAAATGTGGAGAAGGTGAAAGGGGTGTGCAGACTTTCCGGCTTGCCTGTATATACAGTACTGCTAGGAAGTTTGTGAACCCTGTGAATTATTTGTATATCTGCATAAATTCGATCTAAAATGTGATCACATCTTCATCTAAGTCCTAACACTTGATAAAGTTAACCCAGCTCAACAAAAACACTAAAAACATTATTCTTTTATAATTAATTAATTGAGCAAAATTATCCAACATTAAATGCTTTCTTGGCAAAAGTATGTGAACCCTTGGTTCATATGTATTTTTAAAGTATCATATTTAATATTTGGTTGCATATCCTTTGCATGCTGTTACTTCCAGAAGTCTGTGACCCATCAATATCAAAAGACTATTTTATTTTCAGGTATTGTTACAAGCGATACTTCTCTGCATTTGAATGGATATATATGGGAATTGGGGGGTGAGACTAGATTCAGCTGTAAATTACACTGGTACTGTATGGAACACATGACTGGCTAAATCGCTGTAAGTCATCCAGGGTCAAAGGTATCAAATGAGCCCCAAACCATCACTCTACGGCCTGATATGGAGTAGATGTGGATGGATCACTTTAAGGGTGTGTTCTCCCAAGAGAAATACTTTTTCCCCCAGGAAAATGAGTCAGGAGAAATAACCCTTGCCGTGTAGGCTACAACAGAGTTAGCCGGCTAACTATAAAAAATTTTCAATAAGGTGAAATTCACTTTGATGATATCCTGAGTTTTTTTCCCCCCAAAACATTTATGAAACAGCCGGTGTTACGACCTGCAAATTTAAACCCCTCCCACCCCCGTGAACATGCTCTTCAAGCTACATATGAACGCCCTGCGCTTTTCTGTTGCTTAATTTCTCCAATTAAAATTAAAACAATAATAGCCTACTGTGGGTTGTGATACGAGCATAGCTATGAACCATGAATTGTAGATCTATTGATTGAGGTGGACATAAAATAATTGCAAAAGGTCACAATGTTGAATGTATATCAGGTTCTGCACCTGACACCGTGTTTTGCGGTTTATTTTCTGTACCTGACATTGCGGTTTGCATTAATTATGTTACATAATTAATATGTAACAATTAATATGTAGCTAGTCAGCGACATTAGATTGAAACATGAAGATCCGTTTCCGGGGCAGGAGGAGAGGAGGTGAGGTAGTCGTGGAGGAAGGGAGGGTGCATTTTTCAAGTATTAGGACCCACCCCAGTATTGGGACACAGCCCTGGAATGTTTAACGTCTGTCACCGTAGCCTGCCTTTAAACGGATGAAATTCTACCTGTTTACATTGATTATCATTCAAGGAATTGATTTAGCTACTGAATAACAAATATCAATAAATACAGCAAGTTTTGCGTGCTAGCATATTCATTTGTCATAAAATTGTGTATCATTATGTAGGACAGCCTGTGCGCTGGAAAAAGAGAAGGTAGGCTATGGAGTATTTTAACCAAACATATTCTCAATTCTCTGTTTAATTTGCTTGCTTATGTCAATCAAGCAATTAATTCCCTGAATAATCAAGAACAATTATGTAGCATATGATGATTAACAAATCACAATGACAAATGGATAACTAATGTGAGATTGTTTAATAAGGGTGGCAATCATTCTGAATAATTAACTGGCAACAAAAACCGTTTTCTCTGAGTTGCAAGTTAGCCTTGCGATTTCTTCTCATCACGTTAAAGAATATAGCCTAATTACTTTTAAGATGGCACTCGATTTAGTCAAAATTATTTAAACATTAGAAAGCAAAAATTTAAAAAAGAACCAGCTGGAACCAGTGTTGAGTGCAACGCATGCATTCAAGCTAAAACAATTATTTACCCAAATATGTGCTGTTCATTGATCACTTAGCTAAAGTGCAGAATCCTCATGACATAACGCATTTTATGTTATCACAAAAAAAAATTCTGTGCAAGTTTATTTACCCATTTGTCTTGGTTATTAAGCAAATCAATTGTTTGATTGTTAGGCTATCTGGCATATACAAAAAAATATTTAGAGTAGCCTAATAATCTATTTAAAAGCAAGATTACAGAGAACCTGATATACATTCAACAATTATTCTATGTCCACCTCATCAATAGATCTACAATTCATGGTTCATACCTATGCTCGTACCACAACCCACAGTAGGCTCTTTCGTAGATGTTTTGGGGGGGGAAAACTCAGGATATCATCCAAGTGAATTTCACCTTATTGAAAAGATTTTATAGTTAGCCGGCTAACACTGTTGTAGCCTACCCAACAGCTTTGCTGGGTTTTTTTTCATTCAAAATTTGTGAATTTGAGGGCTAAGGAGAGCCGTCGATCCACTGCGCCAGTTACGCTCGACACACCCCTCGCCACTAACTCGACAGGCTGTGCCAGTTATCCTCGATCTCTTGCGCGGGTTATCCTTGACACCCCTCTGCGATGTTCTCGACAAACTTTTGAATGAATTGGTGCCTCAAACTGCTAGACAATATTACATTGGTATAAAAGTTTAAAACCCCATCACTGCGGTGATGGAAATTCAATCGTATGGATTTTCACTTAATTTTTTTTTTTTTTTTAAGAACGCACCATTAGTATTGCAGGAAAATAATCTGAGATTGTGTATTTTATTGTTTTGGATTTTTGTATAGCCGGCTCTGCAGGCCATTGAAAAATGACTGGGGTTTAAAACCTATTGACTTCCTACTTATTTAGCATCTCTGATGGCTACATGTTGTGATGTTTTTGAAGATATTACAAGGGAACTAAATGAGGACCAGTTTCACATGATCAAATTGTCTAGCCCAGGGGTTCCCAAACTTTTCCATGCCAAGGACCCCCAAATAGCCGTAGCCTCTGGCTGGGGCCCCCCTATTGCGAAATGGCTTTAAAAAAAACTTTTAAATTACACTGGCAAATATAAACAATACTTTTGACCCTATTTTGATTCCATAATAGGGCCATTAGCAGCTCAACGTAACGCTTTGACTGACAGGCAGACGGTTAGTTATTGGCTGTGATTGAAAGAAGGGCATGGCAAAGACCTCATTTCGATATGAAAGGATTTATAACAATTTATATTTTATTTTAAACTGGCACAATAATCTTATGAATTGAAATGTATTTTTAAAATCTATTTTATTTTATTATTATTATTATTATTATTGTTATTTTTTAGCATTTTCCATTTTCCTCTCCTTTCCAATTGGCCCCCCTGGCGGCCCCCACTTTGAAAACCCCTGTTCTAGCCTACACTGTAAAGCCCAAAAGTTAAATTTGCTTGAATCATTTGAGTATAGGGAAAGTATTAATTTGTTTGAACGTTTAAATTAAACTAACCTTTCCATTTTTATTATTTTATATTGAATAATATCCACTTCAATTGGGACTACCCAATTCTGTTTGCAAGATTGCCATTAAGGTTTAGGTCAGTGTGATTCAAGGTAATTGGTTTCCTAAAAGTATTTGAGTAAACTGAACTTCGCAGTTTTACAGTGTAGCCTACATCAGGGGTTTTCAAAGTGGGGGGTGTGGCCCCACGGGGCGCCGCCAGGGGGGCCAATTGGAAGGGAGAGAAAAATGGAAAATGCAAAAAAAAAAAATAATAATAAATAAAAAAACTTATAATAATAATAAATAAAAAAATAATAAAAAAAATACAATTCAATTCATAAGATTACTGTGCCAGTTTAAAATAAGATATAAATTGTTATAAATCCTTTCAGATCGAAATGAGGTCTTTGCCATGCCCTTCTTTCAATTGAAGCCAATAACTATTCGTCTGCCTGTCAGTCAACGCGTTACGTTGAGCTGCTAACGGCCCGATTATGGAATCAAAATAGGGTCAAAAGTATTGTGTTGTGTATTAAGAAGCTGTATGTTAAATGTAAGGTTGTTGGTAAGATGACAACTGCTATTGACAACTTGATGGAATGTGTAACTATTGAAATTAAGGTTGAAAGATCTAAAAACATATTAGTTAGTTGCCTCTATAGAACACCAGGGTCATGCATTGACCAATTTAATAAGAAGATTTTTGAATTATATGAAGAACATGATAATAAGTTGATTTTTGTTTGTGGCGACTTTAATATTGATTTGTTGAAATTTAAGGATCACACAAAAACCACAGAATTTGTTAATATTATGTTTAGTTTGAGTTTCTATCCATTAATTATAAAACCCAGCAGAATAACAAGTGATAGTGCAACATTGATAGACAATATTTTTATAAATGTAATCAGTGTCCAACGTAACATTTTTCCCCCACTGGCCCCCCGGGCCAGTAGATCAGAGTTTTACTGGCCCCTTGTATATTTTTACTGGCCCCGAAAAAGAGAGAGAAAAAACACTTTTCCATGAAACTGTTTATTTATTAATCGTATATACATTGTAATGATTCGTCTAAACAACAAAGAACTGATTCATTTTCTTCTTAGAACATTTTAAAGATTTGAATATACATTTTTGCATATGTTTTGTGTGTGTATGTGTATGGGTGACGGCTACTGTATGTTTCCAAGACAAATTTCCTTTGGGACAATAAATTCTATCTTATCTTATATTAATACTGTGGACTGAACTGTGGATCTTTCACTGCAAGCTCTTTCTGTCTGCCTCCTTGAGCCACCTCTTCACTACTGGCATGGGTCCACTACCTTCTCCTTCCATTGGAACAGGTCTGCCTTATCCAGTGCTGTAGACAGATAGACACATTAGTTTATTGTTGTACTCAACAAGTGAAAACACAGCAACACAAACGACAGATTCAATAGCCAATTACCAGTGCTCATCGCAGCATAATGCCCAGGCGCTGTGGCGTGCTGGAGCTCCTCTACACCAATAAACATGGTCTTGGGCTGTCCACGGCTCAAGATCCTCACAAAAACCCCTTCCAGGTCTCTGCCACTCACGTCTTATTGGGCTATTCAACAACGCGATAGGCCTACTTACTCTTTCCACCTCGCTGGTTTAACTTGCAGGGCGAACAGGCTATTAATGCGTTTTGTTTTTTTCCTTTGTTTAAAAATTATTATAATTTTTTTTTTAAATCCGGCGTTGTTAACATTAGTAACGGATGCTCGTTTTTTTATAAAGCAATATTTAACCAGGAAAACATGACATTTCAGTGCAAATTATGTCAATATGTAATTTAAATGTGTACATTAATAAAATAAGTTTAACCGACTAGTATTTCTGGTGCCGACTAGTGAGGGTAGCAACATTTAATCGTCTAGTCCAGCGGTTCTCAAACTGTGGTCTGCAGGTGGTCCGTAGAAAAAAAGAATGAATGAACGTGAATGTGTTTACTCACTATCTTGCAATAGCTAAATTGCACCATCTTCACATACGCGCTCCCGCGGCCGACGCACACCCGCGGTACATACGTTAAATAAACCGTTAAATAAAGGTGATTGCACCCCCCCCGTCAACAATTACAATCGAGGTCCGCGAAAATCCTTGATAATAAAAAGTGGTCCGCATAAACAAAAAGTTTGAGAACCCCTGGTCTAGTCGACTAAACGCGCACATCCCTAGTTGTTAGCTGACTGACAAGTTATAGTAACTAGCTGAGTAACTTACCTTCGACATGCGACATCAGTGGTGTACTGAGAGCCAACGTCTTCTCCGTTCTTCTTTAGAAGGGCGACCGTTCTCTCATAAGAGGTGAAGGGGAGCTCACTTTTTACGACGTGGAAAGCTGTGTTTATTAACTTCTCCACCCGCTGGATTGTGTCGTCGTTTGCCCGTTGTGTCCAGACATGAAGTGGCCCAGCTGACGGGTTGTCCGCCACCCGCTTTGCCAGCACAGAACCCCCTCTTATTTTAGTAGCCTCATACGCTTCCTTTGACATTATTTTCAAAGTAGCTATTTGCTGAGGTGAAACCTTCAGTAGCTAGGTGAAAATACTGACTGCAATCGCGGGCTAGCTTCAGCCAGTTAATTTAGCATCATTACGTGAACTGACTCGTGACTGTGATTGGCGGAAACGTCACTGTCCCGAACGGACCAGCGACTGGCCAATCAACTTGCCCGAAATACTTTTTTACTGGCCCCGGGCCATCGGGCCATTGCTTATGTCGATCTCTGATGTAATTGATGGGAAGATGCAAAGTGGATTACTAGTGACTGATGTAAGCGATCATTTGCCTGTTTTTACAGTGTTGGAAATGAAAAATAAGTTAAAATTAAGAACAAATAGGCAGACTAATACTTTGGTTAGAACTAAATCACCAGAGGCAATTATGGCTTTTAGGGAAGAACTCTTTAATCATCATTGGTTGGAGGTTTACGTAGAGGATACTAATGAGTCATACAATGCATTTTTAGATATTTTCTTGACACTATATGACAGACATTGTCCATTGAAAGAGTATAGAAAGAGTCCCAAAAAGAGGGGAAAACCATGGATAACTAAGGGTTTAGAAAAAGCTTGTAAAAAGAAAAATAGTCTCTATAGGGAATTTATCAAACACCCAACAAAGGAAAAGGAGGATAAGTACAAAAAATATAAAAACAGATTGACATTTATTATGAGATCACAACAAAAAGACTATTATAATCAGCTGTTGCAAGAACATAAACATAATATTAAGGCTACCTGGGGTGTGCTTAATGATATGATTAAAAATCATAGTAATATGGAGTTTCCAACATACTTTGTAAAAAATGACAATTCAATTATTCAAAATATTGAGGGAATTGTTAATGAGTTTAATGATTTTTTTGTTAATGTCGGCCCGAATTTGGCAAAGGAAATTAATCTTCCCACGGATGAAGACAATAGTTTTCATTGTGCATTTAGCAACAGCAAGTCAATGTTCATTGGTGGAGTTTGCGAGAGTGATGTGCTGGAAGTCGTCAGAAAGTTTAAGAATAAAATATCCACTGATGCAAACATTATTGATATGGCACTAATAAAAGAAGTTATTGACTGTGTCATCGAGCCATTTACATATATATGTAATAAATCCTTTCAAACAGGTATTTTTCCTAATAAAATGAAAATTGCTAAGGTGGTTCCAATTTATAAGAATGGCGACAAATATACTGTATCAAATTATAGACCTGTGTCTTTGCTACCTCAATTTTCTAAAATACTTGAAAAAAATTTTGTAAACAGATTAGATGACTTTATTGAGAAATATGAGCTATTGAGTGACCATCAATACGGGTTTAGAAGCAAGCGATCGACATCTTTAGCAGTAATGGATTTTGAAGAAAACATAGGAAACAACACACTTTAGGTATATTTATTGACTTACGTAAAGCATTTGACACAATTGATCATTCATTACTTTTACAGAAATTAGAACATTATGGGATACGAGGTATCACCCATCACTGGTTAAGAAGCTATTTAGACAATAGGTTTCAATATGTATCAATTAATAATACTGAATCACAATTTAGAAGAGTAACCTGTGGTGTTCCACAAGGTTCGGTTTTAGGTCCGAAGTTATTTATACTATATTTAAACGATATTTTTACAGTTTCTAATACGTTCAAAATTGTAACATTTGCTGATGACACAAATATATTCTGTTCAGGGAATGACATAAAAGAACTATTGAAAACTGTAGAAAGAGAATTGATACTGTTAAAAAAATGGTTTGATATTAATAAGCTATCACTAAATGAAAATAAAACTAAATTTATGGTGTTCAGTGGTGCCAGGGGAAATTGTGAAATTAAACAATCTAAATGGCAGTGAAATTGAAAGAGTTTATGAAACTAAATTTTTAGGAGTGATTATAGATTATAAGCTATGTTGGAAACCTCATATAGAATACATAAAAAGGAAATTATCTAAATCTATTGGTATTCTTTACAAAACAAGGGATTTGTTGAATAAGAAATGTCTGTATCTATTGTACTGTTCACTTATAATGCCATATATGTCATATTGTGTTGAGGTTTGGGGGAAATGTATATAAAACAAATATAGATCCTATAATTAAACTCCAGAAAAGAGCTATTAGGATAATAAATAAAGCTAGTTATTATGAATCTACTAATCCATTATTCATAGGATCCAGTACTTTAAAATTTGTTGACATTGTGTATTTAAAAACAATGGAAATACTTTTTCGAGCTAAGAGTAAAAGCCTTCCTTTTTGTATTCAAAATTTTTTTCATTTAAGAGAAGGAAATTATAAGTTAAGAGGGTTGTGTATTTTTGAATCATGTAATGTGAGAACGAATGTAAAATATAGATGTGTCTCAGTTTTGGGAGTTAAGTTATGGAATGGTCTTAGTGATGAGATTAAGTTGTGTAGATCTATGTTGAGTTTTAAAAAAGCCTTAAAATGCAAGATAATTAAGGATTACAACTGAAATAATCAATATATAAATTATATCAAATTATAAAGCAATGTATAAATATTGAGCAATATCATCTTTCTTTTTTCTTTTTTGTTTTCTTCTCATTTTGTAAGGCGGACATCCTAGGGATGCCTGAGAATCTAAGTTATACCTGATGGATGGTGCAGGATAGGCAAAATAAGCCTTGGGCTTCAGCCTATTACTTTTTCGGTACTAGTGTGAATTTCATTGTGTGAAATGTATGCATGTAAATGGGTATGTTGATGTTCTTGTTGGTAAATATTCACACAAATTATAACGTGTGTTCCTACACAATGTATGACCGAAATAAAATCTAATCTAATCTAATGTTAGATTTTTTATATTTGCCAGTGTAATTTAAAAGCTTTTTTTATTTATTTTTTAAAGCCATTTCGCAATAGGGGGGCCCCAGCCAGAGGCTACGGCTATTTGGGGGTCCTTGGCATGGAAAAGTTTGGGAACCCCTGGCCTACATGGTAGCCTAGACCTACTTATATTTTATATACAAGCATAAAAAACTGATTTGTCAATAGTGGAGTTCAAATTGAAATGGTGACAATCATTTTCATTGATTTAATTCCAACACATCCATTTCTCTTATAGACCAAGAGAAGAAGGACCGGTCAGTGATTGTTAGCCGGCAACTACCGGACTTTGGCCGGTAATGTTTTAAGTCCGCAAATGAAAATAAATTAAATAAAAAGTATTTTATTTATTTATTTTGCCAAATAAAAATTCTAAATTATTCTTGTGTCTGTCATTTTTTATTTAAACTAGACAGTTGATGAAATGGTTAGAGACAGATGGCCTAAAAGTTATTTATCCCTCTGGCCATCCATCCTGATGGTCTGACGGGTTTGTGTGCCGGCAACCAGTCCAGCGAGTCATGACTACTATACAGCTATGGATAGCTTACGCTAGCAATCTACACATTGCCAAAGAAGCCTAGCAGCACTAATGCAAATAGTGAAATGCCGGCCAGTAGGCCTATAACTGAAGTCTCTGAGTCGAGCACATAACTCTGTCATTCATTCAGTTTTCGATTGTTGTAAATTCAGATTTTATTGAGAAGGGCTATTCATTTAAAATCCAAAACACGGTTTATATGGCAACATGTGACAGTTGGGCCAGTTCTGGCTCAGGTTTGGTCCAAACATGACACATATTGCACAGTGCCAGCTGGCCGGAATCGGGCCGCATGAATTGGCCCAGACCTGGGCCGTAATTCAAGGCCGAGGCTGAGCCAACTCAGAAGCCAAACCTGGGCCACACCCAAACCGACTCTGAAGCTGCACTCGGGCCATACCTGGGCCACATACATTTGGCTACTTGGGACTTTTCCTGAGGATCTTTAGATTTCATGTTGACACCACGTTCATTTTCAGATTAAAAGTTTAAAATAGTTTTTTGCCAGGTGCCAGGCCGGCCTAGAAGAGTGAAAGTAGCTAACTGATGTCTGCCTTGTTGAAAGTCGCGCAAGAAGTGGCGTAAATGGGCAGTAAAATGGTGTCAGTATACTGATCTCGCTGTGTTTGTGTGTAAGCACGGTCACCTAATAACCGACGCCACTGTTTTCATATTGCGCACAGCTGATCGGTTGGGTAAATAGACCTGTTTCTCAACAACGTCACAGTAGATGTGCGCACGCAATGCTGTGGCAGAATATTCAATATTTAAAAAGAAATCAACATCAACTTGTAATTGCAGAAGCTAAAATGGATGATGAATGACACTTGTTTAACTTTGAATAATCTTACTTACATCAACACTGACTGTAGCTAAGCAGTTTGGTGTAACTGTAATATTTTGTCAATTTAGCAAGTGTCCTGGAAGTATTTATGCTGGCTCTCATGCCATCGTATAAGCTATAGCACCCATTATTAGTTTTTCATATAATATAGAAAGTGCTCAGCTATCAATAGCCGGTAAAAGTTAGTGAAAGTCAACGTTTTAAAACTTATCTTATTGCAACCTAACAATAAATGCATTAAAGTTTGCGTGACTTCACACGAGAAACAACCTGAAAATGGGACGCAAAATGAAATGTTCTATTTCTCCAAACCTAAAGAAAATACAAATTTGATGGTTCCATGGTCTTCCTGCAATGCCCCTATGTACCAATATCATACAAAACACCAGAAAGTAAGGTAAACCACCATGTTACCCCTTTAACATTAAAAATCTACCGGTCACGTCTACATGTTTATTGGGTTAAAAGTTAGATTGTCGTTTTGTGAATCTAATAACTATTATATGTTCAGTAGTATGTACTGTGTCGATAATTTTTGCGATACAATTTGCCACGATAACGATGATAAACGTATGAGATTTATTTTCTATAAAACTATCATTGGTGTCCGTTTCTTCCGCCAAAATATAACATGAACAGCCAATCAGAACTAGATTTGCACGTTGCTGATGCGCCCACCGACTCCAAACAATGCTACTCAAGGTGACCATGTGTATTTAGCTGACATAGGAATGAGTCACCGGCGAAATCTAGCAAAAATGGTAGTTAGTAGGCATCGGTTGACGTTAACTTGTTCAACGTTATACAGAAATAATTTATATATTGGATCAACGTTAGATGTCGAATAACAAATAAAGCGTCAACAGCAGGCGCATCTACCTTGCAAACTGCCAGTACAGCTGAAAGTTATATTTCTCCCAGCTTGTGCTTTTATTAGTAACAGAACCATGACGGTAATAAAGTTAATTTCGCTACTGCTAGCTATCATATCTGCCTACACCTGCTGAAGCCATAAAAAAATTTATGCTTACTGTTCATAGTAAATAACAAAGAAACGTGGGTAGTTGTGAATGCGATAAAGCTTAAGATTTAATCAAACCTTCACGACATTGTATAAGTTGACTTGCTCACGAGCAGGCGTCTGCTGAGTCCTAATGCTTATTTCATTCATATATGTGAAATAATCAGAAGGGAAAATGAAGGCTGATAAATCTGCTTATGGCCTGTTTTGTGGATCTTTTTCCATTTTTTGCCTTGTGGAGGCATTTTATTACTGGATGCAAAGACATTTTGGTTCTGTTGAATGCTTATGTCAATTTTTTGTTTCTATAAAAAAAAGATGATAATTTTCTATTTTAAACCATACTGAACCTTCTGGTTTCTTCAGGGTTCAGTCATAAGCTTAATACTCTTCGAAGTTTAAATGGAGCATTAATTATCGATATCCAGCAATATAAAAAATATTATCGTGATATGCTTTTTTGCCATATCACCCAGCCGTAGTATGTACCCGAATAATATTGTATGTTGATCACAAAATCTTATGTTTTTCGCAACATAACATAACCGAGTTCGGTAACGTTAGGCAGGCACTCAATTGAATGAAGACAGCTTCGACCGTATTACGTTGGCTGTTGTTTTGAAGCAAATTGAGTCGGTGGCTAGCTAGCTATCCATGACAGAAAACATACTGTGTGACTATTTTTGACACAAAATCAAATAGAATTCAATACTAAGTTATGCAAGTGACAGCAAACCTCGCATAACGCTGGCTTGCTCTTGTGGGAGGGATTCTCAGCTGGCGAGCTGTAGAAATAGACGCTTAACATTTTAGTGAGCTGGCCATGACATCTAAAAGACGTCTTGCTGCATGGTATGTTCATGTCGTAAAGACGCAGGTTGATATTGCTCACTGAGCTGCTGTTATCGTTAGTTACCTGTAGATATCTTGGGCCAGTACCAACAAGCACTGTGCATTGATAACTTTAGCATGCCAGGTAATTGTATTGTGTACATTAATGGTGACCTAACGTTAGTTTGCAAACTTAACGTCGTTAGGTGAGCTAAGGTGGGCGCCTGTTTTTAGCCTCCGTTTCGACCCTTTATCGGCATCTCACCACAAAGGTATGTGCCCAGAATGGCAAGAACCACAACTTGTAATTAAATCAACTGTATCTATAAATTTGACAGAAGCATTCATGGATGTATTCACCAGTAAGCAGGCGGTCTGATTAGGCCTGTTGAATAAACCTAAGTTAGTAAACGTAGTTTAAAGCAGAGAGCTCATAGACTATCTTTGTTAAGTCACTTGGTTCGTCAGTACGGTGGTGACTGAGTAATACTAATTATTTACAATCAAGTTAAGAATAACATATTTCAACATGAGACTAATACATCAATATAACTTACCTGAGTAAAAGTAAATAAAGTTATTTAAGAGATCAGCATCCCTTCGTATTTTTGGAAGACTCGGGTGTCACGTGACCAAAATTCTGTCATTGGATGGTAGCAAAATATTGCTCGCCTCGATCAAACTTGTTCAGATATTGATTTATCAATAGGAAAATTGCCAGCAATCATTGCCTGAAAATATTCCCGGTGTACCATCACTTTAAGCTACAGAAGAAAAGGCTGGTGCTGATGCCTTTTCTGTTCCGGGGCTCGGAGAGTATCGCTGCGCGCATAGCGGCCCTGGGCGGGTTGGAATCAAGGTCAGGAGCCTTAGGAGAAGTCACGCCCTGAAGAGGACGTGGCACCCTTCCGTCCTACTGCTGGCTGACGGTGTTGTGTAGCGGTGATTCTCTAGCGGTTGCTACACGGGAGGGAATTGAATGTGTTCAAACAATGGAATGTTTAGTCTCATGCCTCATTTGTGCCAATGAGGCCAAGGCCTGCCAATATTCAAATACTGTAATATTTGGTTTGTGTCTGTCTGGCTATTTCAGAATTCTCGCCTGCTGACCTATCATAGACACGGCGCACTTTCAGAATGTCGGAGTGCTGACACTGCAATGGGCAAAGCCCACCACGCAGTAATCTGAAGGCAGATGCAGACTTCTCCTCTCTCGGCATGGCTGTGACCGTGAATATGGTGGCGGAGGCGGAGAAGGCTCAGGCCCTGGTGCAGACCTTCAGCACCGCCTCCGTGGTGGCCAGCACAGGCCTGGGCGTCTTCTGCTTCTTCGCCGACCGCTTCCTGCAACTCTCCTTCATCCAGAGCCACATTTGGCTGAGGGCCATGGCCGACAACGCCGTCCACGCTGCCATCGGGCTGTGGTCTTGGGCCATCGTCATTGGGCTGAGGAAGAAGAGTGACCTGTATGAAGTGGCGCTGGCCGGGTTTCTTGCCGCAGTGATCGACCTGGATCACTTCTATCTGGCTGGGTCGCTGTCACTCAAAGTAGGTCACTCCCTGCCGACTGAGGCTCTCGCCTTGTGACAGTCCGACCTTTAAAATGCATTGTTCTACTTATTCAATTTCTCTCACTCTCTCACACACACACACACACACACATCATAATAACCTTTAACTAGAAAGGTCTATATAGAATGATTGCATTCTTTTCTAATTTGGAGCAACAACTATAGGAAACGAAACGGGTAGGAAATTCGAGGGATTGTGTAGCCAATGAATTGTACTTGGAAGAATTACGTGGCCAGATTGAAACAGTTTGGGATTGTTCCAGTTTGGGAATTTTACCAGGACATTAATCCCTCAACAACCACGGTGGTTAGGTTCATGAATTAACTTGTGGTTAAAGCAGGGTTCGAAATTAACGGGCGCTTGGGGCAAACATGCCCTCGAAAATGGATAATATGCCCTCGAAAATCAGTTGAGGGAGGCAAAAAATGTCAAGGGCATTTTTATGGTTTATATATTTGTCTGAAAACATTGATAATAATACGTTACCAAATAGTAAAGAATAGAATAACGTTACTATAATGAAGAGTGAAAGACGTGGATTAGTAATCGCTATTGATCAAATGCCGACGAGTCTCTCCATATGGTCCCACCATTGCGAATGTTAGCTGCTGCGGCGTTGTGGTTGTGCTAATGACATTAGCAGCATGGGGAATTTTGTAGTAGCCTACCCCCAACGAAGCCCGTCCAACGGCCGACAATAACGTTACATGGGAAAACAAATGTCCCACCACCACCAAACTAAAATGTAGCCTAAAAGCGCTCGATAGTGGAGTCCTGGAAATTGGACTGGGTGGGGATCAACGAGGAGGGTGATCATATAACGTTGTTGGCAATGTTGTAAAGTAACAAAGTTATTGTAGCCTAGGCTACTTGTTTTGACGACTCAAGCAGTTATATTTCAGTTTACTTTCACTTTTACTTCTCTACATTTTCAAAATAAAATTGATACTTTTACTCCGCTACAATTTCCAAAACTCCGTTTGTTACCAAGTAAAACTGAAGAGAACAGCGCACCAGCCAGTCACTTTACATTACATTACATTATAGACATTTAGCAGACGCTCTTATCCAGAGCGACGTACATAGTGCATTTTCAAACTAGGAACAAGAACGTTTAAAAACAACCCTAAAAAGGCAAATATGAATCTAAGTACTAGGCGCAGTCAGTATGATTGGGGTTTTTTTTTTTTTTTTTTTGGGGGGGGAATTACACAACATTAATAACAATAGTCACAGGGAGGTAGGGAGGGGTGGAGAGAGGTGCAGCTTGAAGAGGTGAGTCTTCAATCTGCGCTTGAAGGCAGTCAGACTTTCTGCTGTTCTGACCTCCACGGGGAGCTCATTCCACCACCGTGGGGCCAGGACAGACAGACGTCGAGACCGGGTGCTAGCATGAAGAGGGGGGGGTACCAGTCGTCCTGAGGAGGCGGAGCGCAGGGATCTGGCAGGTGTGTAGGGTCTGATTAGTTTTTGGAGGTATGGGGGGGCAGAACCTCGGACTGCCTGGAAGGCGAGCACCAATGTTTTGAATTTGATGCGAGCCATCACCGGTAGCCAGTGGAGGTCAATGAGCAGGGGGGTGACATGGGAGTGTCGGGGGAGGTTAAAGACCAGGCGCGCTGCTGCGTTCTGGATAAGCTGAAGGGGTCTAATGGCCGATGCTGGCAGGCCAGCCAGGAGAGAGTTGCAATAGTCCAGGCGAGACAGCACCATTGCTTGGACCAGGAGCTGGGTTGAGTGGGTGGTGAGGAAGGGGCGGATTCTCCTGATGTTGTACAGGAAGAACCTGCATGCCCGGGTTACCGCTGCGATGTTCTCGGAGAGGGACAGCCTGTTGTCCATCACGACTCCGAGGTTCCTGGCACAGGGCGTTGGGGTCAGTGGAGTGTCCCCTAGGGAAATAGAGAGATTGAGAGGAGGAGAGGTTAAAGCAGGAATGTAGATGAGCTCAGTCTTGCCAGGATTGAGCTTGAGATGGCGGTTGTCCATCCAGCTCTGGATGTCGCTCAGGCAAGCGGAGACGCGGGCTGATACCTGAGTGTCAGAGGGTGAGAAGGAGAGAAAGAGTTGAGTATCGTCAGCATAGCAGTGGTAAGAAAGACCATGAGCAGTGATAACAGGGCCAAGGGATTTGGTGTAGATGGAGAAAAGGAGGGGACCAAGGACTGAGCCCTGGGGGACTCCTGTGGTAAGGGGACGGGGTGCCGATACTTTACCAGCCCAGGCAACCTGGGAGGAGCGTTCCGAGAGGTAGGACTCAATCCAGGCCAGGGCCGAGCCGCGGATCCCCGCTGCAGACAGGGACGACAGGAGGATGGAGTGATCTACGGTGTCGAAGGCGGCAGAGAGGTCTAGAAGTATTAGCACAGAGGAGAGGGAGGCTGCCCGAGCTGCATGAAGCATCTCGCTGACGGAGAGGAGTGCGGTCTCCGTTGAGTGGCCGGGTTTGAAGCCGGACTGGAGGGGGTCTAGCAGGTTGTTCTGGGTGAGGAAAGACGACAGTTGGTTAGAAACAGCGCGTTCGATAGTTTTGGAAAGAAAAGAAAGAAGGGATACCGGTCTGTAGTTTTGGATGTTGGAGGGGTCCAGCGTAGGTTTTTTCAGGATCGGGGTGATGTGGGCTCTTTTGAAGGATGAGGGGAAACAGCCAGAGGTCAGGGAGGAGTTCACCAGGGAGGTCACAAACGGGAGGATATCTGGGGTGATTGCCTGGAGGAGAGATGAAGGGATAGGGTCGAGGGCACAAGTAGTGGGGCGATGGGAGAGTAGGAGATGGGACACATCAGTCTGAGAAAGGGGAGAAAAGGTGGAGAGGCAGGGGGGGGACACAGAAGGGGTAGAGAGAGAAAGAGAGTGGGAAACAGTGTCTGTGAGGGGAGGGGGAGTGGGGCTGAAGGAGCTGCGGATGTCTGCGATCTTCTCATCGAAGGAATCTGCAAAGTCGTCTGCAGTGAACGAGGAGTGAGGAGCAGGAGGGGGTTTGCTGAGGAGGGAGGAGAAGATAGAGAACAGTTGACGGGGGTTAGAACTGTGTTTGCAAATTTTTGTGTGATAGTAGGATACCTTGGCGGCGGTGACTGCTGTAGAGAACGCCGCTAGGAGAGTCTGGTAGGAAGAGAGGTCTGATGCGTCTCTGGATTTTCTCCACATCCTCTCAGCTGCGCGGAGACCGGCCCTTGAGGTGCGCAGGGCGTCGGACATCCATGGGCAGGGAGGAGATGGGCGTGTGGGCCTAGAGACAAGAGGGCAGAGAGTGTTAAGTGATGTGGAGAGAGCTGTGAGCAGGGTGTCAGATGCACAGTCGATAGAGAGTTGAGAGAAGGGTTTGAGAGGGGGGAGGGAAGAAGTGACACAGGGAGCAAGAGAGGAGGGCGAGAGGGAGCAGAGGTTACGGCGGACAGAGACAGTGGGGGTGTGGGGAGGAGAGGGACGGTGTGGAACAAGTGGAAGAGAGAAGGAAATGAAGTGATGATCAGAGGTATGCAGAGGGGTAACAGTGAGATCAGAGCAGGGGCTGTTCCTCTGGAAGACCAGGTCTAGGAGGTTGCCAGCCTTGTGGGTGGGGGGGGAGGGTTGGAGGGTGAGGTCAAAGGAGCGGAGAAGTGGTAGGAAGGCTGCAGACTGGGAGGCGTCTAGATGGATGTTGAAGTCTCCCAGGAGGATCAGCGGGATGCCGTCCTCTGGGAAAAAACCGATCAGGGTGGCAAGCTCGTCGAGGAAGCACCCCAGGGGACCTGGAGGGCGGTAAACAACTATAATGTACAGGTTAATAGGGTGGTTGATAAACACAGAGTGGTATTCAAAGCTTGTAATGGATAGATCAGAGGGGGAAAACAGAGAAAGACCATGAGGGGGAGAGTAGCAAACCAGTACCACCTCCGCGACCAGACGGCCGGGGGGTGTGAGAGAAGGAGAAGGAGGAGGAGAGGGCAGCGGGAGTTGCCGTGTTGTCTGGCGTGATCCAGGTTTCAGTGAGGGCGAGAAACTGGAGAGACAGGAAGGAGGCATAGCCGGAGATGAAGTCTGCTTTCCGTGTGGCAGACTGGCAGTTCCAGAGCCCCCCTGCGACGGTGAAGTTCTCGCAGGGAGTCGGTGAGGGGTAGCGGAGGTTGGAAGGGTTGCGTCGCCGTGAAGAGCCACGTCGTTGGAAGCGGGTTCTGAATGGAAGAGAGCAGACAGGGATGGGGAGAACACACATGGAAAACACACACAAACTGGGACGGAGCGACACTTGTGTCGCTCAGACACAAGTCTTTTTGAAGTGCACACAGCTGATTGCTGAAGACTAACAGCTGAGAGACACTTCGCGAGCAGGATCAATTATTATTTCCTATCAAAAAGCACAATACTCCGGAACTATCAGTTTATCCGATCTAACGAGCTGAAAAAGCCAATCGCAGAACAAACACAACCTAGTAATGCAATTGCTTTGATCAGTGTTCAATCAGGTCAGTTAAAACCACGTAACCACGTAAACAGCCTATAGAACACTTAAAATCAGTGTTTCAACGAGTTCTAATTAAAACCACGCAATCAGCAGACAGCGGCAAAAGCACTTAAAATCGATACAACCTTACGCGGGACGGTTCAAAACAGCTCTTGCTCTACAGGAAGAAATATGCACACTGAAAAAGTCAGTGAAGCCTTGGTCTAAATAGTTGTCGCTCAGACACAAGTCTTTTTGAAGTGCACACAGCTGATTGCTGAAGACTAACAGCTGAGAGACACTTCGCGAGCAGGATCAATTATTATTTCCTATCAAAAAGCACAATACTCCGGAACTATCAGTTTATCCGATCTAACGAGCTGAAAAAGCCAATCGCAGAACAAACACAACCTAGTAATGCAATTGCTTTGATCAGTGTTCAATCAGGTCAGTTAAAACCACGTAACCACGTAAACAGCCTATAGAACACTTAAAATCAGTGTTTCAACGAGTTCTAATTAAAACCACGCAATCAGCAGACAGCGGCAAAAGCACTTAAAATCGATACAACCTTACGCGGGACGGTTCAAAACAGCTCTTGCTCTACAGGAAGAAATATGCACACTGAAAAAGTCAGTGAAGCCTTGGTCTAAATAGTTGTCGCTCAGACACAAGTCTTTTTGAAGTGCACACAGCTGATTGCTGAAGACTAACAGCTGAGAGACACTTCGCGAGCAGGATCAATTATTATTTCCTATCAAAAAGCACAATACTCCGGAACTATCAGTTTATCCGATCTAACGAGCTGAAAAAGCCAATCGCAGAACAAACACAACCTAGTAATGCAATTGCTTTGATCAGTGTTCAATCAGGTCAGTTAAAACCACGTAACCACGTAAACAGCCTATAGAACACTTAAAATCAGTGTTTCAACGAGTTCTAATTAAAACCACGCAATCAGCAGACAGCGGCAAAAGCACTTAAAATCGATACAACCTTACGCGGGACGGTTCAAAACAGCTCTTGCTCTACAGGAAGAAATATGCACACTGAAAAAGTCAGTGAAGCCTTGGTCTAAATAGTTGTCGCTCAGACACAAGTCTTTTTGAAGTGCACACAGCTGATTGCTGAAGACTAACAGCTGAGAGACACTTCGCGAGCAGGATCAATTATTATTTCCTATCAAAAAGCACAATACTCCGGAACTATCAGTTTATCCGATCTAACGAGCTGAAAAAGCCAATCGCAGAACAAACACAACCTAGTAATGCAATTGCTTTGATCAGTGTTCAATCAGGTCAGTTAAAACCACGTAACCACGTAAACAGCCTATAGAACACTTAAAATCAGTGTTTCAACGAGTTCTAATTAAAACCACGCAATCAGCAGACAGCGGCAAAAGCACTTAAAATCGATACAACCTTACGCGGGACGGTTCAAAACAGCTCTTGCTCTACAGGAAGAAATATGCACACTGAAAAAGTCAGTGAAGCCTTGGTCTAAATAGTTGTCGCTCAGACACAAGTCTTTTTGAAGTGCACACAGCTGATTGCTGAAGACTAACAGCTGAGAGACACTTCGCGAGCAGGATCAATTATTATTTCCTATCAAAAAGCACAATACTCCGGAACTATCAGTTTATCCGATCTAACGAGCTGAAAAAGCCAATCGCAGAACAAACACAACCTAGTAATGCAATTGCTTTGATCAGTGTTCAATCAGGTCAGTTAAAACCACGTAACCACGTAAACAGCCTATAGAACACTTAAAATCAGTGTTTCAACGAGTTCTAATTAAAACCACGCAATCAGCAGACAGCGGCAAAAGCACTTAAAATCGATACAACCTTACGCGGGACGGTTCAAAACAGCTCTTGCTCTACAGGAAGAAATATGCACACTGAAAAAGTCAGTGAAGCCTTGGTCTAAATAGTTGTCGCTCAGACACAAGTCTTTTTGAAGTGCACACAGCTGATTGCTGAAGACTAACAGCTGAGAGACACTTCGCGAGCAGGATCAATTATTATTTCCTATCAAAAAGCACAATACTCCGGAACTATCAGTTTATCCGATCTAACGAGCTGAAAAAGCCAATCGCAGAACAAACACAACCTAGTAATGCAATTGCTTTGATCAGTGTTCAATCAGGTCAGTTAAAACCACGTAACCACGTAAACAGCCTATAGAACACTTAAAATCAGTGTTTCAACGAGTTCTAATTAAAACCACGCAATCAGCAGACAGCGGCAAAAGCACTTAAAATCGATACAACCTTACGCGGGACGGTTCAAAACAGCTCTTGCTCTACAGGAAGAAATATGCACACTGAAAAAGTCAGTGAAGCCTTGGTCTAAATAGTTGTCGCTCAGACACAAGTCTTTTTGAAGTGCACACAGCTGATTGCTGAAGACTAACAGCTGAGAGACACTTCGCGAGCAGGATCAATTATTATTTCCTATCAAAAAGCACAATACTCCGGAACTATCAGTTTATCCGATCTAACGAGCTGAAAAAGCCAATCGCAGAACAAACACAACCTAGTAATGCAATTGCTTTGATCAGTGTTCAATCAGGTCAGTTAAAACCACGTAACCACGTAAACAGCCTATAGAACACTTAAAATCAGTGTTTCAACGAGTTCTAATTAAAACCACGCAATCAGCAGACAGCGGCAAAAGCACTTAAAATCGATACAACCTTACGCGGGACGGTTCAAAACAGCTCTTGCTCTACAGGAAGAAATATGCACACTGAAAAAGTCAGTGAAGCCTTGGTCTAAATAGTTGTCGCTCAGACACAAGTCTTTTTGAAGTGCACACAGCTGATTGCTGAAGACTAACAGCTGAGAGACACTTCGCGAGCAGGATCAATTATTATTTCCTATCAAAAAGCACAATACTCCGGAACTATCAGTTTATCCGATCTAACGAGCTGAAAAAGCCAATCGCAGAACAAACACAACCTAGTAATGCAATTGCTTTGATCAGTGTTCAATCAGGTCAGTTAAAACCACGTAACCACGTAAACAGCCTATAGAACACTTAAAATCAGTGTTTCAACGAGTTCTAATTAAAACCACGCAATCAGCAGACAGCGGCAAAAGCACTTAAAATCGATACAACCTTACGCGGGACGGTTCAAAACAGCTCTTGCTCTACAGGAAGAAATATGCACACTGAAAAAGTCAGTGAAGCCTTGGTCTAAATAGTTGTCGCTCAGACACAAGTCTTTTTGAAGTGCACACAGCTGATTGCTGAAGACTAACAGCTGAGAGACACTTCGCGAGCAGGATCAATTATTATTTCCTATCAAAAAGCACAATACTCCGGAACTATCAGTTTATCCGATCTAACGAGCTGAAAAAGCCAATCGCAGAACAAACACAACCTAGTAATGCAATTGCTTTGATCAGTGTTCAATCAGGTCAGTTAAAACCACGTAACCACGTAAACAGCCTATAGAACACTTAAAATCAGTGTTTCAACGAGTTCTAATTAAAACCACGCAATCAGCAGACAGCGGCAAAAGCACTTAAAATCGATACAACCTTACGCGGGACGGTTCAAAACAGCTCTTGCTCTACAGGAAGAAATATGCACACTGAAAAAGTCAGTGAAGCCTTGGTCTAAATAGTTGTCGCTCAGACACAAGTCTTTTTGAAGTGCACACAGCTGATTGCTGAAGACTAACAGCTGAGAGACACTTCGCGAGCAGGATCAATTATTATTTCCTATCAAAAAGCACAATACTCCGGAACTATCAGTTTATCCGATCTAGCGAGCTGAAAAAGCCAATCGCAGAACAAAACACAACCTAGTAATGCAATTGCTTTGATCAGTGTTCAATCAGGTCAGTTAAAACCACGTAACCACGTAAACAGCCTATAGAACACTTAAAATCAGTGTTTCAACGAGTTCTAATTAAAACCACGCAATCAGCAGACAGCGGCAAAGGCACTTAAAATCGATACAACCTTACGCGGGACGGTTCAAAACAGCTCTTGCTCTACAGGAAGAAATATGCACACTGAAAAGGTCAGTGAAGCCTTGGTCTAAATAGTTGTCGCTCAGACACAAGTCTTTTTGAAGTGCACACAGCTGATTGCTGAAGACTAACAGCTGAGAGACACTTCGCGAGCAGGATCAATTATTATTTCCTATCAAAAAGCACAATACTCCGGAACTATCAGTTTATCCGATCTCACGAGATGAAAAAACCAATCGCAGAACAAACACAACCTAGTAATGCAATTGCTTTGATCAGTGTTCAATCAGGTCAGTTAAAACCACGTAACCACGTAAACAGCCTATAGAACACTTAAAATCAGTGTTTCAACGAGTTCTAATTAAAACCACGCAATCAGCAGACAGCGGCAAAAGCACTTAAAATCGATACAACCTTACGCGGGACGGTTCAAAACAGCTCTTGCTCTACAGGAAGAAATATGCACACTGAAAAAGTCAGTGAAGCCTTGGTCTAAATAGTTGTCGCTCAGACACAAGTCTTTTTGAAGTGCACACAGCTGATTGCTGAAGACTAACAGCTGAGAGACACTTCGCGAGCAGGATCAATTATTATTTCCTATCAAAAAGCACAATACTCCGGAACTATCAGTTTATCCGATCTAACGAGCTGAAAAAGCCAATCGCAGAACAAACACAACCTAGTAATGCAATTGCTTTGATCAGTGTTCAATCAGGTCAGTTTAAAACCACGTAACCACGTAAACAGCCTATAGAACACTTTAAATCAGTGTTCAACTATCTAATTAAAACCACGCAATCAGCAGACAGCGGCAAAAGCACTTAAAATCGATACAACCTTACGCGGGACGGTTCAAAACAGCTCTTGCTCTACAGGAAGAAATATGCACACTGAAAAAGTCAGTGAAGCCTTGGTCTAAATAGTTGTCGCTCAGACACAAGTCTTTTTGAAGTGCACACAGCTGATTGCTGAAGACTAACAGCTGAGAGACACTTCGCGAGCAGGATCAATTATTATTTCCTATCAAAAAGCACAATACTCCGGAACTATCAGTTTATCCGATCTAACGAGCTGAAAAAGCCAATCGCAGAACAAACACAACCTAGTAATGCAATTGCTTTGATCAGTGTTCAATCAGGTCAGTTAAAACCACGTAACCACGTAAACAGCCTATAGAACACTTAAAATCAGTGTTTCAACGAGTTCTAATTAAAACCACGCAATCAGCAGACAGCGGCAAAAGCACTTAAAATCGATACAACCTTACGCGGGACGGTTCAAAACAGCTCTTGCTCTACAGGAAGAAATATGCACACTGAAAAAGTCAGTGAAGCCTTGGTCTAAATAGTTGTCGCTCAGACACAAGTCTTTTTGAAGTGCACACAGCTGATTGCTGAAGACTAACAGCTGAGAGACACTTCGCGAGCAGGATCAATTATTATTTCCTATCAAAAAGCACAATACTCCGGAACTATCAGTTTATCCGATCTAACGAGCTGAAAAAGCCAATCGCAGAACAAACACAACCTAGTAATGCAATTGCTTTGATCAGTGTTCAATCAGGTCAGTTAAAACCACGTAACCACGTAAACAGCCTATAGAACACTTAAAATCAGTGTTTCAACGAGTTCTAATTAAAACCACGCAATCAGCAGACAGCGGCAAAAGCACTTAAAATCGATACAACCTTACGCGGGACGGTTCAAAACAGCTCTTGCTCTACAGGAAGAAATATGCACACTGAAAAAGTCAGTGAAGCCTTGGTCTAAATAGTTGTCGCTCAGACACAAGTCTTTTTGAAGTGCACACAGCTGATTGCTGAAGACTAACAGCTGAGAGACACTTCGCGAGCAGGATCAATTATTATTTCCTATCAAAAAGCACAATACTCCGGAACTATCAGTTTATCCGATCTAACGAGCTGAAAAAGCCAATCGCAGAACAAACACAACCTAGTAATGCAATTGCTTTGATCAGTGTTCAATCAGGTCAGTTAAAACCACGTAACCACGTAAACAGCCTATAGAACACTTAAAATCAGTGTTTCAACGAGTTCTAATTAAAACCACGCAATCAGCAGACAGCGGCAAAAGCACTTAAAATCGATACAACCTTACGCGGGACGGTTCAAAACAGCTCTTGCTCTACAGGAAGAAATATGCACACTGAAAAAGTCAGTGAAGCCTTGGTCTAAATAGTTGTCGCTCAGACACAAGTCTTTTTGAAGTGCACACAGCTGATTGCTGAAGACTAACAGCTGAGAGACACTTCGCGAGCAGGATCAATTATTATTTCCTATCAAAAAGCACAATACTCCGGAACTATCAGTTTATCCGATCTAACGAGCTGAAAAAGCCAATCGCAGAACAAACACAACCTAGTAATGCAATTGCTTTGATCAGTGTTCAATCAGGTCAGTTAAAACCACGTAACCACGTAAACAGCCTATAGAACACTTAAAATCAGTGTTTCAACGAGTTCTAATTAAAACCACGCAATCAGCAGACAGCGGCAAAAGCACTTAAAATCGATACAACCTTACGCGGGACGGTTCAAAACAGCTCTTGCTCTACAGGAAGAAATATGCACACTGAAAAAGTCAGTGAAGCCTTGGTCTAAATAGTTGTCGCTCAGACACAAGTCTTTTTGAAGTGCACACAGCTGATTGCTGAAGACTAACAGCTGAGAGACACTTCGCGAGCAGGATCAATTATTATTTCCTATCAAAAAGCACAATACTCCGGAACTATCAGTTTATCCGATCTAACGAGCTGAAAAAGCCAATCGCAGAACAAACACAACCTAGTAATGCAATTGCTTTGATCAGTGTTCAATCAGGTCAGTTAAAACCACGTAACCACGTAAACAGCCTATAGAACACTTAAAATCAGTGTTTCAACGAGTTCTAATTAAAACCACGCAATCAGCAGACAGCGGCAAAAGCACTTAAAATCGATACAACCTTACGCGGGACGGTTCAAAACAGCTCTTGCTCTACAGGAAGAAATATGCACACTGAAAAAGTCAGTGAAGCCTTGGTCTAAATAGTTGTCGCTCAGACACAAGTCTTTTTGAAGTGCACACAGCTGATTGCTGAAGACTAACAGCTGAGAGACACTTCGCGAGCAGGATCAATTATTATTTCCTATCAAAAAGCACAATACTCCGGAACTATCAGTTTATCCGATCTAACGAGCTGAAAAAGCCAATCGCAGAACAAACACAACCTAGTAATGCAATTGCTTTGATCAGTGTTCAATCAGGTCAGTTAAAACCACGTAACCACGTAAACAGCCTATAGAACACTTAAAATCAGTGTTTCAACGAGTTCTAATTAAAACCACGCAATCAGCAGACAGCGGCAAAAGCACTTAAAATCGATACAACCTTACGCGGGACGGTTCAAAACAGCTCTTGCTCTACAGGAAGAAATATGCACACTGAAAAAGTCAGTGAAGCCTTGGTCTAAATAGTTGTCGCTCAGACACAAGTCTTTTTGAAGTGCACACAGCTGATTGCTGAAGACTAACAGCTGAGAGACACTTCGCGAGCAGGATCAATTATTATTTCCTATCAAAAAGCACAATACTCCGGAACTATCAGTTTATCCGATCTAACGAGCTGAAAAAGCCAATCGCAGAACAAACACAACCTAGTAATGCAATTGCTTTGATCAGTGTTCAATCAGGTCAGTTAAAACCACGTAACCACGTAAACAGCCTATAGAACACTTAAAATCAGTGTTTCAACGAGTTCTAATTAAAACCACGCAATCAGCAGACAGCGGCAAAAGCACTTAAAATCGATACAACCTTACGCGGGACGGTTCAAAACAGCTCTTGCTCTACAGGAAGAAATATGCACACTGAAAAAGTCAGTGAAGCCTTGGTCTAAATAGTTGTCGCTCAGACACAAGTCTTTTTGAAGTGCACACAGCTGATTGCTGAAGACTAACAGCTGAGAGACACTTCGCGAGCAGGATCAATTATTATTTCCTATCAAAAAGCACAATACTCCGGAACTATCAGTTTATCCGATCTAACGAGCTGAAAAAGCCAATCGCAGAACAAACACAACCTAGTAATGCAATTGCTTTGATCAGTGTTCAATCAGGTCAGTTAAAACCACGTAACCACGTAAACAGCCTATAGAACACTTAAAATCAGTGTTTCAACGAGTTCTAATTAAAACCACGCAATCAGCAGACAGCGGCAAAAGCACTTAAAATCGATACAACCTTACGCGGGACGGTTCAAAACAGCTCTTGCTCTACAGGAAGAAATATGCACACTGAAAAAGTCAGTGAAGCCTTGGTCTAAATAGTTGTCGCTCAGACACAAGTCTTTTTGAAGTGCACACAGCTGATTGCTGAAGACTAACAGCTGAGAGACACTTCGCGAGCAGGATCAATTATTATTTCCTATCAAAAAGCACAATACTCCGGAACTATCAGTTTATCCGATCTAACGAGCTGAAAAAGCCAATCGCAGAACAAACACAACCTAGTAATGCAATTGCTTTGATCAGTGTTCAATCAGGTCAGTTAAAACCACGTAACCACGTAAACAGCCTATAGAACACTTAAAATCAGTGTTTCAACGAGTTCTAATTAAAACCACGCAATCAGCAGACAGCGGCAAAAGCACTTAAAATCGATACAACCTTACGCGGGACGGTTCAAAACAGCTCTTGCTCTACAGGAAGAAATATGCACACTGAAAAAGTCAGTGAAGCCTTGGTCTAAATAGTTGTCGCTCAGACACAAGTCTTTTTGAAGTGCACACAGCTGATTGCTGAAGACTAACAGCTGAGAGACACTTCGCGAGCAGGATCAATTATTATTTCCTATCAAAAAGCACAATACTCCGGAACTATCAGTTTATCCGATCTAACGAGCTGAAAAAGCCAATCGCAGAACAAACACAACCTAGTAATGCAATTGCTTTGATCAGTGTTCAATCAGGTCAGTTAAAACCACGTAACCACGTAAACAGCCTATAGAACACTTAAAATCAGTGTTTCAACGAGTTCTAATTAAAACCACGCAATCAGCAGACAGCGGCAAAAGCACTTAAAATCGATACAACCTTACGCGGGACGGTTCAAAACAGCTCTTGCTCTACAGGAAGAAATATGCACACTGAAAAAGTCAGTGAAGCCTTGGTCTAAATAGTTGTCGCTCAGACACAAGTCTTTTTGAAGTGCACACAGCTGATTGCTGAAGACTAACAGCTGAGAGACACTTCGCGAGCAGGATCAATTATTATTTCCTATCAAAAAGCACAATACTCCGGAACTATCAGTTTATCCGATCTAACGAGCTGAAAAAGCCAATCGCAGAACAAACACAACCTAGTAATGCAATTGCTTTGATCAGTGTTCAATCAGGTCAGTTAAAACCACGTAACCACGTAAACAGCCTATAGAACACTTAAAATCAGTGTTTCAACGAGTTCTAATTAAAACCACGCAATCAGCAGACAGCGGCAAAAGCACTTAAAATCGATACAACCTTACGCGGGACGGTTCAAAACAGCTCTTGCTCTACAGGAAGAAATATGCACACTGAAAAAGTCAGTGAAGCCTTGGTCTAAATAGTTGTCGCTCAGACACAAGTCTTTTTGAAGTGCACACAGCTGATTGCTGAAGACTAACAGCTGAGAGACACTTCGCGAGCAGGATCAATTATTATTTCCTATCAAAAAGCACAATACTCCGGAACTATCAGTTTATCCGATCTAACGAGCTGAAAAAGCCAATCGCAGAACAAACACAACCTAGTAATGCAATTGCTTTGATCAGTGTTCAATCAGGTCAGTTAAAACCACGTAACCACGTAAACAGCCTATAGAACACTTAAAATCAGTGTTTCAACGAGTTCTAATTAAAACCACGCAATCAGCAGACAGCGGCAAAAGCACTTAAAATCGATACAACCTTACGCGGGACGGTTCAAAACAGCTCTTGCTCTACAGGAAGAAATATGCACACTGAAAAAGTCAGTGAAGCCTTGGTCTAAATAGTTGTCGCTCAGACACAAGTCTTTTTGAAGTGCACACAGCTGATTGCTGAAGACTAACAGCTGAGAGACACTTCGCGAGCAGGATCAATTATTATTTCCTATCAAAAAGCACAATACTCCGGAACTATCAGTTTATCCGATCTAACGAGCTGAAAAAGCCAATCGCAGAACAAACACAACCTAGTAATGCAATTGCTTTGATCAGTGTTCAATCAGGTCAGTTAAAACCACGTAACCACGTAAACAGCCTATAGAACACTTAAAATCAGTGTTTCAACGAGTTCTAATTAAAACCACGCAATCAGCAGACAGCGGCAAAAGCACTTAAAATCGATACAACCTTACGCGGGACGGTTCAAAACAGCTCTTGCTCTACAGGAAGAAATATGCACACTGAAAAAGTCAGTGAAGCCTTGGTCTAAATAGTTGTCGCTCAGACACAAGTCTTTTTGAAGTGCACACAGCTGATTGCTGAAGACTAACAGCTGAGAGACACTTCGCGAGCAGGATCAATTATTATTTCCTATCAAAAAGCACAATACTCCGGAACTATCAGTTTATCCGATCTAACGAGCTGAAAAAGCCAATCGCAGAACAAACACAACCTAGTAATGCAATTGCTTTGATCAGTGTTCAATCAGGTCAGTTAAAACCACGTAACCACGTAAACAGCCTATAGAACACTTAAAATCAGTGTTTCAACGAGTTCTAATTAAAACCACGCAATCAGCAGACAGCGGCAAAAGCACTTAAAATCGATACAACCTTACGCGGGACGGTTCAAAACAGCTCTTGCTCTACAGGAAGAAATATGCACACTGAAAAAGTCAGTGAAGCCTTGGTCTAAATAGTTGTCGCTCAGACACAAGTCTTTTTGAAGTGCACACAGCTGATTGCTGAAGACTAACAGCTGAGAGACACTTCGCGAGCAGGATCAATTATTATTTCCTATCAAAAAGCACAATACTCCGGAACTATCAGTTTATCCGATCTAACGAGCTGAAAAAGCCAATCGCAGAACAAACACAACCTAGTAATGCAATTGCTTTGATCAGTGTTCAATCAGGTCAGTTAAAACCACGTAACCACGTAAACAGCCTATAGAACACTTAAAATCAGTGTTTCAACGAGTTCTAATTAAAACCACGCAATCAGCAGACAGCGGCAAAAGCACTTAAAATCGATACAACCTTACGCGGGACGGTTCAAAACAGCTCTTGCTCTACAGGAAGAAATATGCACACTGAAAAAGTCAGTGAAGCCTTGGTCTAAATAGTTGTCGCTCAGACACAAGTCTTTTTGAAGTGCACACAGCTGATTGCTGAAGACTAACAGCTGAGAGACACTTCGCGAGCAGGATCAATTATTATTTCCTATCAAAAAGCACAATACTCCGGAACTATCAGTTTATCCGATCTAACGAGCTGAAAAAGCCAATCGCAGAACAAACACAACCTAGTAATGCAATTGCTTTGATCAGTGTTCAATCAGGTCAGTTAAAACCACGTAACCACGTAAACAGCCTATAGAACACTTAAAATCAGTGTTTCAACGAGTTCTAATTAAAACCACGCAATCAGCAGACAGCGGCAAAAGCACTTAAAATCGATACAACCTTACGCGGGACGGTTCAAAACAGCTCTTGCTCTACAGGAAGAAATATGCACACTGAAAAAGTCAGTGAAGCCTTGGTCTAAATAGTTGTCGCTCAGACACAAGTCTTTTTGAAGTGCACACAGCTGATTGCTGAAGACTAACAGCTGAGAGACACTTCGCGAGCAGGATCAATTATTATTTCCTATCAAAAAGCACAATACTCCGGAACTATCAGTTTATCCGATCTAACGAGCTGAAAAAGCCAATCGCAGAACAAACACAACCTAGTAATGCAATTGCTTTGATCAGTGTTCAATCAGGTCAGTTAAAACCACGTAACCACGTAAACAGCCTATAGAACACTTAAAATCAGTGTTTCAACGAGTTCTAATTAAAACCACGCAATCAGCAGACAGCGGCAAAAGCACTTAAAATCGATACAACCTTACGCGGGACGGTTCAAAACAGCTCTTGCTCTACAGGAAGAAATATGCACACTGAAAAAGTCAGTGAAGCCTTGGTCTAAATAGTTGTCGCTCAGACACAAGTCTTTTTGAAGTGCACACAGCTGATTGCTGAAGACTAACAGCTGAGAGACACTTCGCGAGCAGGATCAATTATTATTTCCTATCAAAAAGCACAATACTCCGGAACTATCAGTTTATCCGATCTAACGAGCTGAAAAAGCCAATCGCAGAACAAACACAACCTAGTAATGCAATTGCTTTGATCAGTGTTCAATCAGGTCAGTTAAAACCACGTAACCACGTAAACAGCCTATAGAACACTTAAAATCAGTGTTTCAACGAGTTCTAATTAAAACCACGCAATCAGCAGACAGCGGCAAAAGCACTTAAAATCGATACAACCTTACGCGGGACGGTTCAAAACAGCTCTTGCTCTACAGGAAGAAATATGCACACTGAAAAAGTCAGTGAAGCCTTGGTCTAAATAGTTGTCGCTCAGACACAAGTCTTTTTGAAGTGCACACAGCTGATTGCTGAAGACTAACAGCTGAGAGACACTTCGCGAGCAGGATCAATTATTATTTCCTATCAAAAAGCACAATACTCCGGAACTATCAGTTTATCCGATCTAACGAGCTGAAAAAGCCAATCGCAGAACAAACACAACCTAGTAATGCAATTGCTTTGATCAGTGTTCAATCAGGTCAGTTAAAACCACGTAACCACGTAAACAGCCTATAGAACACTTAAAATCAGTGTTTCAACGAGTTCTAATTAAAACCACGCAATCAGCAGACAGCGGCAAAAGCACTTAAAATCGATACAACCTTACGCGGGACGGTTCAAAACAGCTCTTGCTCTACAGGAAGAAATATGCACACTGAAAAAGTCAGTGAAGCCTTGGTCTAAATAGTTGTCGCTCAGACACAAGTCTTTTTGAAGTGCACACAGCTGATTGCTGAAGACTAACAGCTGAGAGACACTTCGCGAGCAGGATCAATTATTATTTCCTATCAAAAAGCACAATACTCCGGAACTATCAGTTTATCCGATCTAACGAGCTGAAAAAGCCAATCGCAGAACAAACACAACCTAGTAATGCAATTGCTTTGATCAGTGTTCAATCAGGTCAGTTAAAACCACGTAACCACGTAAACAGCCTATAGAACACTTAAAATCAGTGTTTCAACGAGTTCTAATTAAAACCACGCAATCAGCAGACAGCGGCAAAAGCACTTAAAATCGATACAACCTTACGCGGGACGGTTCAAAACAGCTCTTGCTCTACAGGAAGAAATATGCACACTGAAAAAGTCAGTGAAGCCTTGGTCTAAATAGTTGTCGCTCAGACACAAGTCTTTTTGAAGTGCACACAGCTGATTGCTGAAGACTAACAGCTGAGAGACACTTCGCGAGCAGGATCAATTATTATTTCCTATCAAAAAGCACAATACTCCGGAACTATCAGTTTATCCGATCTAACGAGCTGAAAAAGCCAATCGCAGAACAAACACAACCTAGTAATGCAATTGCTTTGATCAGTGTTCAATCAGGTCAGTTAAAACCACGTAACCACGTAAACAGCCTATAGAACACTTAAAATCAGTGTTTCAACGAGTTCTAATTAAAACCACGCAATCAGCAGACAGCGGCAAAAGCACTTAAAATCGATACAACCTTACGCGGGACGGTTCAAAACAGCTCTTGCTCTACAGGAAGAAATATGCACACTGAAAAAGTCAGTGAAGCCTTGGTCTAAATAGTTGTCGCTCAGACACAAGTCTTTTTGAAGTGCACACAGCTGATTGCTGAAGACTAACAGCTGAGAGACACTTCGCGAGCAGGATCAATTATTATTTCCTATCAAAAAGCACAATACTCCGGAACTATCAGTTTATCCGATCTAACGAGCTGAAAAAGCCAATCGCAGAACAAACACAACCTAGTAATGCAATTGCTTTGATCAGTGTTCAATCAGGTCAGTTAAAACCACGTAACCACGTAAACAGCCTATAGAACACTTAAAATCAGTGTTTCAACGAGTTCTAATTAAAACCACGCAATCAGCAGACAGCGGCAAAAGCACTTAAAATCGATACAACCTTACGCGGGACGGTTCAAAACAGCTCTTGCTCTACAGGAAGAAATATGCACACTGAAAAAGTCAGTGAAGCCTTGGTCTAAATAGTTGTCGCTCAGACACAAGTCTTTTTGAAGTGCACACAGCTGATTGCTGAAGACTAACAGCTGAGAGACACTTCGCGAGCAGGATCAATTATTATTTCCTATCAAAAAGCACAATACTCCGGAACTATCAGTTTATCCGATCTAACGAGCTGAAAAAGCCAATCGCAGAACAAACACAACCTAGTAATGCAATTGCTTTGATCAGTGTTCAATCAGGTCAGTTAAAACCACGTAACCACGTAAACAGCCTATAGAACACTTAAAATCAGTGTTTCAACGAGTTCTAATTAAAACCACGCAATCAGCAGACAGCGGCAAAAGCACTTAAAATCGATACAACCTTACGCGGGACGGTTCAAAACAGCTCTTGCTCTACAGGAAGAAATATGCACACTGAAAAAGTCAGTGAAGCCTTGGTCTAAATAGTTGTCGCTCAGACACAAGTCTTTTTGAAGTGCACACAGCTGATTGCTGAAGACTAACAGCTGAGAGACACTTCGCGAGCAGGATCAATTATTATTTCCTATCAAAAAGCACAATACTAACTATCAGTTTATCCGATCTAACGAGCTGAAAAAGCCAATCGCAGAACAAACACAACCTAGTAATGCAATTGCTTTGATCAGTGTTCAATCAGGTCAGTTAAAACCACGTAACCACGTAAACAGCCTATAGAACACTTAAAATCAGTGTTTCAACGAGTTCTAATTAAAACCACGCAATCAGCAGACAGCGGCAAAAGCACTTAAAATCGATACAACCTTACGCGGGACGGTTCAAAACAGCTCTTGCTCTACAGGAAGAAATATGCACACTGAAAAAGTCAGTGAAGCCTTGGTCTAAATAGTTGTCGCTCAGACACAAGTCTTTTTGAAGTGCACACAGCTGATTGCTGAAGACTAACAGCTGAGAGACACTTCGCGAGCAGGATCAATTATTATTTCCTATCAAAAAGCACAATACTCCGGAACTATCAGTTTATCCGATCTAACGAGCTGAAAAAGCCAATCGCAGAACAAACACAACCTAGTAATGCAATTGCTTTGATCAGTGTTCAATCAGGTCAGTTAAAACCACGTAACCACGTAAACAGCCTATAGAACACTTAAAATCAGTGTTTCAACGAGTTCTAATTAAAACCACGCAATCAGCAGACAGCGGCAAAAGCACTTAAAATCGATACAACCTTACGCGGGACGGTTCAAAACAGCTCTTGCTCTACAGGAAGAAATATGCACACTGAAAAAGTCAGTGAAGCCTTGGTCTAAATAGTTGTCGCTCAGACACAAGTCTTTTTGAAGTGCACACAGCTGATTGCTGAAGACTAACAGCTGAGAGACACTTCGCGAGCAGGATCAATTATTATTTCCTATCAAAAAGCACAATACTCCGGAACTATCAGTTTATCCGATCTAACGAGCTGAAAAAGCCAATCGCAGAACAAACACAACCTAGTAATGCAATTGCTTTGATCAGTGTTCAATCAGGTCAGTTAAAACCACGTAACCACGTAAACAGCCTATAGAACACTTAAAATCAGTGTTTCAACGAGTTCTAATTAAAACCACGCAATCAGCAGACAGCGGCAAAAGCACTTAAAATCGATACAACCTTACGCGGGACGGTTCAAAACAGCTCTTGCTCTACAGGAAGAAATATGCACACTGAAAAAGTCAGTGAAGCCTTGGTCTAAATAGTTGTCGCTCAGACACAAGTCTTTTTGAAGTGCACACAGCTGATTGCTGAAGACTAACAGCTGAGAGACACTTCGCGAGCAGGATCAATTATTATTTCCTATCAAAAAGCACAATACTCCGGAACTATCAGTTTATCCGATCTAACGAGCTGAAAAAGCCAATCGCAGAACAAACACAACCTAGTAATGCAATTGCTTTGATCAGTGTTCAATCAGGTCAGTTAAAACCACGTAACCACGTAAACAGCCTATAGAACACTTAAAATCAGTGTTTCAACGAGTTCTAATTAAAACCACGCAATCAGCAGACAGCGGCAAAAGCACTTAAAATCGATACAACCTTACGCGGGACGGTTCAAAACAGCTCTTGCTCTACAGGAAGAAATATGCACACTGAAAAAGTCAGTGAAGCCTTGGTCTAAATAGTTGTCGCTCAGACACAAGTCTTTTTGAAGTGCACACAGCTGATTGCTGAAGACTAACAGCTGAGAGACACTTCGCGAGCAGGATCAATTATTATTTCCTATCAAAAAGCACAATACTCCGGAACTATCAGTTTATCCGATCTAACGAGCTGAAAAAGCCAATCGCAGAACAAACACAACCTAGTAATGCAATTGCTTTGATCAGTGTTCAATCAGGTCAGTTAAAACCACGTAACCACGTAAACAGCCTATAGAACACTTAAAATCAGTGTTTCAACGAGTTCTAATTAACACCACGCAATCAGCAGACAGCGGCAAAAGCACTTAACATCGATACACCCTTACGCGGGACGGTTCAAAACAGCTCTTGCTCTACAGGAAGAAATATGCACACTGAAAAAGTCAGTGAAGCCTTGGTCTAAATAGTTGTCGCTCAGACACAAGTCTTTTTGAAGTGCACACAGCTGATTGCTGAAGACTAACAGCTGAGAGACACTTCGCGAGCAGGATCAATTATTATTTCCTATCAAAAAGCACAATACTCCGGAACTATCAGTTTATCCGATCTAACGAGCTGAAAAAGCCAATCGCAGAACAAACACAACCTAGTAATGCAATTGCTTTGATCAGTGTTCAATCAGGTCAGTTAAAACCACGTAACCACGTAAACAGCCTATAGAACACTTAAAATCAGTGTTTCAACGAGTTCTAATTAAAACCACGCAATCAGCAGACAGCGGCAAAAGCACTTAAAATCGATACAACCTTACGCGGGACGGTTCAAAACAGCTCTTGCTCTACAGGAAGAAATATGCACACTGAAAAAGTCAGTGAAGCCTTGGTCTAAATAGTTGTCGCTCAGACACAAGTCTTTTTGAAGTGCACACAGCTGATTGCTGAAGACTAACAGCTGAGAGACACTTCGCGAGCAGGATCAATTATTATTTCCTATCAAAAAGCACAATACTCCGGAACTATCAGTTTATCCGATCTAACGAGCTGAAAAAGCCAATCGCAGAACAAACACAACCTAGTAATGCAATTGCTTTGATCAGTGTTCAATCAGGTCAGTTAAAACCACGTAACCACGTAAACAGCCTATAGAACACTTAAAATCAGTGTTTCAACGAGTTCTAATTAAAACCACGCAATCAGCAGACAGCGGCAAAAGCACTTAAAATCGATACAACCTTACGCGGGACGGTTCAAAACAGCTCTTGCTCTACAGGAAGAAATATGCACACTGAAAAAGTCAGTGAAGCCTTGGTCTAAATAGTTGTCGCTCAGACACAAGTCTTTTTGAAGTGCACACAGCTGATTGCTGAAGACTAACAGCTGAGAGACACTTCGCGAGCAGGATCAATTATTATTTCCTATCAAAAAGCACAATACTCCGGAACTATCAGTTTATCCGATCTAACGAGCTGAAAAAGCCAATCGCAGAACAAACACAACCTAGTAATGCAATTGCTTTGATCAGTGTTCAATCAGGTCAGTTAAAACCACGTAACCACGTAAACAGCCTATAGAACACTTAAAATCAGTGTTTCAACGAGTTCTAATTAAAACCACGCAATCAGCAGACAGCGGCAAAAGCACTTAAAATCGATACAACCTTACGCGGGACGGTTCAAAACAGCTCTTGCTCTACAGGAAGAAATATGCACACTGAAAAAGTCAGTGAAGCCTTGGTCTAAATAGTTGTCGCTCAGACACAAGTCTTTTTGAAGTGCACACAGCTGATTGCTGAAGACTAACAGCTGAGAGACACTTCGCGAGCAGGATCAATTATTATTTCCTATCAAAAAGCACAATACTCCGGAACTATCAGTTTATCCGATCTAACGAGCTGAAAAAGCCAATCGCAGAACAAACACAACCTAGTAATGCAATTGCTTTGATCAGTGTTCAATCAGGTCAGTTAAAACCACGTAACCACGTAAACAGCCTATAGAACACTTAAAATCAGTGTTTCAACGAGTTCTAATTAAAACCACGCAATCAGCAGACAGCGGCAAAAGCACTTAAAATCGATACAACCTTACGCGGGACGGTTCAAAACAGCTCTTGCTCTACAGGAAGAAATATGCACACTGAAAAAGTCAGTGAAGCCTTGGTCTAAATAGTTGTCGCTCAGACACAAGTCTTTTTGAAGTGCACACAGCTGATTGCTGAAGACTAACAGCTGAGAGACACTTCGCGAGCAGGATCAATTATTATTTCCTATCAAAAAGCACAATACTCCGGAACTATCAGTTTATCCGATCTAACGAGCTGAAAAAGCCAATCGCAGAACAAACACAACCTAGTAATGCAATTGCTTTGATCAGTGTTCAATCAGGTCAGTTAAAACCACGTAACCACGTAAACAGCCTATAGAACACTTAAAATCAGTGTTTCAACGAGTTCTAATTAAAACCACGCAATCAGCAGACAGCGGCAAAAGCACTTAAAATCGATACAACCTTACGCGGGACGGTTCAAAACAGCTCTTGCTCTACAGGAAGAAATATGCACACTGAAAAAGTCAGTGAAGCCTTGGTCTAAATAGTTGTCGCTCAGACACAAGTCTTTTTGAAGTGCACACAGCTGATTGCTGAAGACTAACAGCTGAGAGACACTTCGCGAGCAGGATCAATTATTATTTCCTATCAAAAAGCACAATACTCCGGAACTATCAGTTTATCCGATCTAACGAGCTGAAAAAGCCAATCGCAGAACAAACACAACCTAGTAATGCAATTGCTTTGATCAGTGTTCAATCAGGTCAGTTAAAACCACGTAACCACGTAAACAGCCTATAGAACACTTAAAATCAGTGTTTCAACGAGTTCTAATTAAAACCACGCAATCAGCAGACAGCGGCAAAAGCACTTAAAATCGATACAACCTTACGCGGGACGGTTCAAAACAGCTCTTGCTCTACAGGAAGAAATATGCACACTGAAAAAGTCAGTGAAGCCTTGGTCTAAATAGTTGTCGCTCAGACACAAGTCTTTTTGAAGTGCACACAGCTGATTGCTGAAGACTAACAGCTGAGAGACACTTCGCGAGCAGGATCAATTATTATTTCCTATCAAAAAGCACAATACTCCGGAACTATCAGTTTATCCGATCTAACGAGCTGAAAAAGCCAATCGCAGAACAAACACAACCTAGTAATGCAATTGCTTTGATCAGTGTTCAATCAGGTCAGTTAAAACCACGTAACCACGTAAACAGCCTATAGAACACTTAAAATCAGTGTTTCAACGAGTTCTAATTAAAACCACGCAATCAGCAGACAGCGGCAAAAGCACTTAAAATCGATACAACCTTACGCGGGACGGTTCAAAACAGCTCTTGCTCTACAGGAAGAAATATGCACACTGAAAAAGTCAGTGAAGCCTTGGTCTAAATAGTTGTCGCTCAGACACAAGTCTTTTTGAAGTGCACACAGCTGATTGCTGAAGACTAACAGCTGAGAGACACTTCGCGAGCAGGATCAATTATTATTTCCTATCAAAAAGCACAATACTCCGGAACTATCAGTTTATCCGATCTAACGAGCTGAAAAAGCCAATCGCAGAACAAACACAACCTAGTAATGCAATTGCTTTGATCAGTGTTCAATCAGGTCAGTTAAAACCACGTAACCACGTAAACAGCCTATAGAACACTTAAAATCAGTGTTTCAACGAGTTCTAATTAAAACCACGCAATCAGCAGACAGCGGCAAAAGCACTTAAAATCGATACAACCTTACGCGGGACGGTTCAAAACAGCTCTTGCTCTACAGGAAGAAATATGCACACTGAAAAAGTCAGTGAAGCCTTGGTCTAAATAGTTGTCGCTCAGACACAAGTCTTTTTGAAGTGCACACAGCTGATTGCTGAAGACTAACAGCTGAGAGACACTTCGCGAGCAGGATCAATTATTATTTCCTATCAAAAAGCACAATACTCCGGAACTATCAGTTTATCCGATCTAACGAGCTGAAAAAGCCAATCGCAGAACAAACACAACCTAGTAATGCAATTGCTTTGATCAGTGTTCAATCAGGTCAGTTAAAACCACGTAACCACGTAAACAGCCTATAGAACACTTAAAATCAGTGTTTCAACGAGTTCTAATTAAAACCACGCAATCAGCAGACAGCGGCAAAAGCACTTAAAATCGATACAACCTTACGCGGGACGGTTCAAAACAGCTCTTGCTCTACAGGAAGAAATATGCACACTGAAAAAGTCAGTGAAGCCTTGGTCTAAATAGTTGTCGCTCAGACACAAGTCTTTTTGAAGTGCACACAGCTGATTGCTGAAGACTAACAGCTGAGAGACACTTCGCGAGCAGGATCAATTATTATTTCCTATCAAAAAGCACAATACTCCGGAACTATCAGTTTATCCGATCTAACGAGCTGAAAAAGCCAATCGCAGAACAAACACAACCTAGTAATGCAATTGCTTTGATCAGTGTTCAATCAGGTCAGTTAAAACCACGTAACCACGTAAACAGCCTATAGAACACTTAAAATCAGTGTTTCAACGAGTTCTAATTAAAACCACGCAATCAGCAGACAGCGGCAAAAGCACTTAAAATCGATACAACCTTACGCGGGACGGTTCAAAACAGCTCTTGCTCTACAGGAAGAAATATGCACACTGAAAAAGTCAGTGAAGCCTTGGTCTAAATAGTTGTCGCTCAGACACAAGTCTTTTTGAAGTGCACACAGCTGATTGCTGAAGACTAACAGCTGAGAGACACTTCGCGAGCAGGATCAATTATTATTTCCTATCAAAAAGCACAATACTCCGGAACTATCAGTTTATCCGATCTAACGAGCTGAAAAAGCCAATCGCAGAACAAACACAACCTAGTAATGCAATTGCTTTGATCAGTGTTCAATCAGGTCAGTTAAAACCACGTAACCACGTAAACAGCCTATAGAACACTTAAAATCAGTGTTTCAACGAGTTCTAATTAAAACCACGCAATCAGCAGACAGCGGCAAAAGCACTTAAAATCGATACAACCTTACGCGGGACGGTTCAAAACAGCTCTTGCTCTACAGGAAGAAATATGCACACTGAAAAAGTCAGTGAAGCCTTGGTCTAAATAGTTGTCGCTCAGACACAAGTCTTTTTGAAGTGCACACAGCTGATTGCTGAAGACTAACAGCTGAGAGACACTTCGCGAGCAGGATCAATTATTATTTCCTATCAAAAAGCACAATACTCCGGAACTATCAGTTTATCCGATCTAACGAGCTGAAAAAGCCAATCGCAGAACAAACACAACCTAGTAATGCAATTGCTTTGATCAACTATAAGACCCCTTTAACTGGAGTCAGCGCAGTTAGAGCGCTAGTCGGTAGAAACGGTAAAAAAGGAAATAAGCAGACACGCTTATCTTGCTCCCGTTATTGGAGTGAAAACTAAAGGAAACAGAGAACTCAACAACCCTAACTTTTCCTGGGTAAGAGCACTCGTAAGTCAGAGTATATAATGAAAGAAACGAGAAAGCCTCTGCTCAGCAATGAGAGCTAAAAGAAACTTTCTTTCTTTCTAAAAACCCTACTTTCTAACCCTTTCGTTTTTAAACTAGCTTAGTAACTAATTTCTTATACCTCTTTACCGGCTCGAATGTTAAGTGGAATAACATGGAAGCAACGAGAGAGTCCGGAAGCGGGGTATAAATAGTGAGCGGAATTAACTGCCAGGTGAACTCACTAATGACAAGGTGAAAGCAAAACCCGTGACGGAACACAGGAAAATCCGATAGATTACCGATAAACGATAACAACGAATAAAACGACGTGGAGATAAGGGAAGAAAGGTCAGATCCATGACACATGTGTACCAGAATGAGGTATCTAGGGCATGGATAAGGCTAATCCCTATACAACGGGCTGTTCAAGATGGCAGCTGTGAGGCTTGCCCCGGTACCTGCTCTGCTGCTATGTCTTGCACTTTTGTCTGTGGTATATGTCAGGAAAACATCATGCGTACAGAAATACAGCAGTGAGAAGTTGCTGTACATCAGGAGGACTACATTTGGCGATTTGGGACCATCTGCCAACATTCCAGAGGATATACTGAATGTAAACACTGGACCGCCACCCTGGGGAAATACACCGAGCACAGGGAGACGGAGAACGGGGGGGCTCTCCAGGTTCAGAAGATGTCCCTCTCAGCCCCCACTATCGGCACTGATCTTATCTAACGTGCGATCCCTCAAAAATAAAATGGATGAACTTTTGCTTTTAATACGAACCGACAGAGATAGAGAGATTGCTCAGCCTTCTGCTTCACCGAGACATGGCTGGATCAATCGGTTCCTAATCAGGCGGTAGCCCCCCCTGGCTTCACTATCTTCAGAGCTGACAGGTCAGTCAAACTATCCCACAAATTAAAAGGTGGGGGTATTTGTCTCATGGTCAATCAGCGTTGGTGTAACAACTGAACAATCCTTCATCGTTACTGCTCTCCTGATCTTGAATTCATCAGATTGAAATGCAGACGATATTACCACCCGCCTCAATTGTATTAGTTGGCGTTTACGTTCCACCACAAGCTCACGCTAATACAGCTATTAGCGAACTCTCGCAACATATTTGCTCTGTTGAAAACTCCAACCCTGACACGTCTGTCATCGTGTTAGGTGATTTCCACCATACGAACCTGTCCTTCGAACTGCCCAACTACAAGCGACAAATCACTTGCCGTAGCAGAGAAAACAAAATATTGGATCACTGCTACATCTCAATTCCGGATGCTTACCGTGCATTCCCGAAGGCTCCACTGGGGAAGTCCGACCAAACTGTGTTACTCCTCATACCAAAATACAGACAAAAGCTTAAATCCATTAAGAAAACATCCAAATTTGTCAGGTCCTGTTCCATTGATGCCATTGAAACGCTTCAAAGGAGCTTTGAAAGCACTGATTGGAATATATTTAGTGCAGCTTGCGACTCCCTCGATGAACTGACGGACACAGTGATGTCATACATCAAGTTCTGCGAGGAAATGTGCATCCCTACCAAAACATTGACATTCTATGGCAATAGAAAACCCTGGTTCTCCAAAGAATAACACCTCCTACGCAGAGAAAAAAAAACTGGGCGTACAAAAATGGAGACAGGGATCAATACAGAGCATCCAAATAAAAGTTGCGTGCTGCAATAAGAAAAGCAAAGTCCAGCTATTCAAACAATTCTCATCCAGTAACTACAGATCAATATTGAAAAATCTTAAGAACATGACAGATTACAATAAATGCCCCTGCTCCCCTCCAGATAATGACCCTAACCTCCCAGATAAATTAAATTAGTTTTATGCAAGATTTGAAAAACCTATTCCACCAGTCATCCCCCCTACTTCCACTCCAATGCCACCCTTCTGCATCCAGGAGGATGAGGTGAGAGCTATTTTCAAGAAGCTGAACATCAGGAAAACAGCAGGGCCAGACGGGATCAGTCCTGCTTTGCTGAGCCACTGTGCAGCTCAATTGGCCCCAGTATTTTCCACCATATTTACCACCTCTCTAAGCCAATGTACAGTCTCACAGTGCTTCAAACTCTCTACCATCATTCATGTGCCAAAGTCCTCAACAATCACCTGCCTCAATGACTTCAGACCAGTTGCCCTAACTTCTGTGGCCATGAAAGCATTTGAGCGCATCATTCTGTCATACTTGAAATCCTGCACCTCCCCACTGATGGACCGATATCAATTCACCTACTAAGCCATGCAGTCAGCGGATGAGGATGCAGTCAGCATAGCAATCCATCATGACCTGCAACACCTGGAATCACCTACATACGCATCTTGTTCATAGACTTTAGTTCTGCCTTTAACTCCATCAACCCACTCAAATTCTTTACAATACTCTTGGACATGAACATTGACCCAGCCATATGCCACAGGATTCTGTGGAAAAGGCCACAGAGTGTGAAGGTTAATAACATAACCTCATACGCACTTACCCTCAGTACAGGAGCTCCTCAGGACTGTGTTCTCTCCCCCTGGCTCTTCTCACTTTACACCATCCACTTTACATCCATGGACAATTTTTGAAACCCAGCACCGCAGTGAGGTGGACCAAGCTGCCACTTGGTGCACAAACAATGATCTCCTGCTTAATACAGCCAAAACCCAGGAACTCATTATTGACTTCCGACGCATGCCGAATTCCAAAATACAAATAAACGGAGACTCCCTCACCACCACTGACTCTTTTAAATTCATCGGACCATACATTAGCAATAACCTGAAGTGGAAAACTAACACTGAACACATTATTGCAAAAGCTCAACAACAACTTTACTTTAGTTTCAGGAGAAACTGGTAGAAAAGCGTCTTTGTGCTACCCCTAACGGTTGAAATTTCCTTTCTGCTCCCCACACTGCCCCCGCCCCAATCGTGATGTCAGAGTACCTCTTTGGAGGTACCTCTACGTCATATGGATAATTGTTGTCGCCCACAACGCAAACAGCCGGCACCTGATTGGTTAGACCCACTACGTCACTTTCGTTTTGGCTCGTTTTCGTTTTTAAACCGGAACAACGTTGCGTCCTGTTCATAAACTCTTATTCCACCTAAATAGTCCACTAAAATATGTTTCTGAAAATATTTGAGGTGAAAAATAGACCATGCAGTTGCTGAATCTTGGTTCATATTTGACGTGCAACGTCTAGTTTGACAGTTTGATCTGCAAACATAATTTGTAAAATGTACATTCATTTATGCAAATGAAGATGGACACAGCTCCTCCGCCCCCACCCCTCTCCCTCACTCACCCCATGAAGTATTTTTCTAAATTGTTTTGTGGGCAGAGACAGGCTGAAACTGTGGGGTTAGTTACCATTTAAAGTACTTTGTTTACTAAGAAAAAACATCAAGATAGCAAACATTTAATAGCCAGCCAATCAGATTCAGAGGCTTTCTTGTCAATAAACAAGTACACTGCCTGGCCAAAAAAAAATAGCCGTTGCACCCGTCATGCATAGTGCCCACTGTACAAGCCTCTAGAGGCAGTGTTATGATCTGGGGTTGCTTCAATTGATGGTCAGGTCTAGGCTCAGCAATGTTATGCAGCAATAAAATGAAGTCAGCTATGTACCTGAATGTACTGAATGACCAGGTTATCCCAAAATGGGCATATTCCAGGATGACAATGCCAAGATTCATCGGGCGCAAATTGTGAAAGAGTGGTGCAGGGAGCATTTTCACACATGATATGATGAATGCACGCCATAATCAAAGTTAAAGGCGGTCCAATGAAATATTAGAGTGTGCGACTTTTTTTTTGGCCAGGCAGTGTATTTATTTAACTTTTTTTTTAGTTTTCAATTTCAGTCCCACTTAAAACAGGGCTGCAGGTTTGCGGCAAAACAGGTTAACATGCATTGTGGTCGTTTCTGTATAGTCTTGTATGCTGACCATAATTATTTGAACATTTTTCATCAGACTACTTTTGGACATGTTAGCAAGCTGTCTATCCAAAAAAGTCAGCTAACCAAAATTGTGTTCCAATGACAAAACAAATGTGGTTCTAGTCTTAAAATTTGAATCACAAAGAGCACCAAATGGATACATTTAGCTGTTGAAATGAACAAAAATGTATTCCGGGGGGCATACCCCCGGACTCCCCTAGACAGTTCAGGGAAACACTGTAAAGGGTGGGCCTACTTGTTATTAGTTACTAGATATAGATGTAGGTGTTTCCGGTATTTTGTCCACCCCCTGTATATAAGTAGCTTACAGTTGAGCTTTTTTGAATATTCTAGTAAGTTATAGCCTATTTTTGGTAAATTTTTTATAGTTAGCTTGATAGTCTCTTGTTTTTTGATAGTTTGTTTTTCAGTCTAGCTTAGCAAGTAGCTAGCTAGTTTATTTAAGAAAATATATATATATATACTTAAATATATAGTATAAATATATATATGAAAACTGCGTATCTGACAGGAATGTGGAGAGCTACTCTCTGCATTGCATGCACGGTGTGGATATTTCCTGTATTTTTAAGCTAAAACAAAACTCAATTTTACACTCTGATGAGGTAAGTAAAGTATCAATTGTTTACAATCAATTGACCTATTTATGTAGAATATGTTTTGTAAACAAACTGACTCGTGCTGCACGACACCGTTTAGTGTGAGCTGCAGTGCTCACTATAGACAGGAGCAGTTGTTTACGTTTTGTTGATTAATGAAGTTTAAGGTCACTTTTAAAAAATATTGTTGAATTTATGTTTTAGGGTATATTATTGTTATATGTGGTATAGCAGAAAGGGGGGGATTTTGGGTCAAATAGTTGAGCTACACATTTACCTTTTACAATGTCCCTACAACATACATTCTCTCTTGGAGAGAGTTCAGTGTAGTGACCACATGTGCGCCCATTGAAATGGAAACCAATATTGTTGATATCTTGCAGGTAGTGTGATTTCCTACAGCCTGTGTAAAATGAGTAGCCTACATGGCATGGGTAACTATTTGTACAGCGTGTGATTTTTTGTTTGCTGGCCGCATCATTATAAACCCAAACGAGGGCTCGGCAGCAGCTGGAGCTAGCGTGTTTTTGTGTGCATGAGTACAAGAGGTAGCGAGAGAGAGAAAGAGAGGGAGAGAGAGTGGAATAAAGTAGCCGCTGTGAGTGCTCTCCAGAGTAGAATGAGCTATTGGCTACTAGTGAAAAAAATTGCTGGGGCATGGTTTGATCAGCCCCTATATCATGCCCAGATTTAGGCAATTTTCAAATTTCAAAAGGGGGCGGGGTCTAGCGAGCTTGGTTACCCTTTAACAGCCCGACAGCCGGGAATAGAACATGCTTTATGGGTCATTTCAAACTTGTGAATTTAACCGCCTTAACTTAATTTGCAATGTTCTAATGCAGCGATACTAATGCACGCACTCGCCAACGCTGTCTCACTCTGAATGCCAACCAGGACAGTCGCAAGTACCAGTGCAGGGCAGGCAGGGATATGCAAATAGGTTACCATTGATTGGACCCCCTTTTCGACGTAGCAAAGGCAAATGATTCTAAATGGCTTGTAAAAAAGGAAGGGGTATTTGTCATTACTGGTTCATACAAATGACTAAAGGCAGCTAATTCATATTTTCACAGTTCTGTCTCAGTAACCCTGAGTGCACAAATATAAAAACATGCAGGGAAACAATATCGGACCTTTAAATATATTAAATACGATTACTTTATTTAAGTTTATGTTCATTTGTCCAATTACTTTTGGTGCCCTAAAATGGGGGAAATATGTATAAAAATGGCTACAATTACTACACTGTTCACCTGATATGGATGTAAAAACCCTCAAATTAAAGCTGAAAGTCAGCACTTTAGTCTAATAGTCACTGTTCCATTTCAAATCCAATGTGCTGGAGTACAGCCAAAACAACAAAAATGTGTCACTGTCCTAACACTGTGCACTGTATATCACCTATTCTTGAGATTTGGGACAAATCATGTCACAGCCATTTACATAATGCTAAACTAGATCCCGTGGCAGAACTCTTCTAGAAACCTGGTTTCGTTTTTAAAGTACCCACAGCAATTAATTTGCAGGGAAATATATCACTTGTCAAATTTTTTGAATCACCCTTGCTGCACATTTTTTACCCATGGAAAACCATAGAATGGAAAACCATGTGTCTTTAATAAACAAAATCATAATGAAAGTCATCATTGATAAAATGAAAAACATTTTTCTCCAAGGACAATTGGCATGCTCTCCTGTTACCTAGCAACAGGCTATGGGATTATCAGATGTTATTTTTAGTGGAATAACTACATTGAAATCAGGCCTTTGCCTTGACTCTGATTTCAATGGCTTCTTGACTAATATATATATATATTTTTTAAACTAATTCAGTGTGTTTAGACAGCTATGGTTTGTGTATTGCTGTCATTTAAAAGGTAATTTAAATTGCATTTGTATGTTTTAGCATTGCTATCACATAGTGATGAAGGTCTACGGGTAAAGTACCCAGCAGCTAATTTAAAGTGAAAAAACTTGTATGCTCTCAGATGTGTTGCGGAAGGTCAGAGTACTCCTGCTGTTGTGTAAAATTTCAGATGAATGCATACTTCCCTGGATGTATATCCTAGCAGGTATTCTGGGAATTAATGTAATGAAATTGGAAATTGGAGATCTGGAATGAGACGTGAGCGCTACACTGGTGGTCTTCAGCAGGGACCTCCCCCCCTCCCCCCAGCTTCCCATACCGTCCACTCTCCACCACCACAGATCAAATTGCAGGGGGTGGTGTCTATTCAAATTCATAGGCTCTGAGTCATATGCACGTTTCACTGCATGGACTCATGGATTTTAAGTGCATTTGAGCTATGCATATTATGACCAGAGCCAAGCACCTGCACGTCTTGCTCAATGTGATATGGTGTTTGCGTGAGCTAAATCATTTATAACCTGCCCCGATCATAGTCTACACATCCAGAAGAAAAATCTAAAAGGGTGTATATTATGCATCACACAAAAACAGATGTGCACCTAGTCCAAATAAGCACCTTGGTCAAAGACGGATGCAGGCAGTGAATTTGTGACTGAAGAGAAAGAGGTCCACCGGTGTACAAACCTCTCCGTCCTATATCAGGTAGTTTGAAGGCTATGTGGAATTCCAACCACTAGATGGCAGACTAATAATTGTAGTAACATAACTGAAATTACATCAAAATGTCTTGCAATTTACACAGGGTTTCTACATTGTATTGTTTTTTGCTCCGCTTGATCATTGGCAGAGCATTTGGTGCTTAATGATTTATGTAACTGATTAAACAATCATCTAACTGTTATGTCTTATATAGGACGGTAATGACATATGTAAAAGTGAGAAATTCTGGTAATACAATTTATGTTAATGTTGCACCACTTTTGACTCACCTCCACTACATTCAATTAAACCTAAAAATGTATTGTATATCAGGCATACTCTTCATAAATATACATATACACTGCTGTTTGTGAAGTTTTTCTGTTAGATTTTTTGCAGTTTCTCTAACAAAATACAACTTTGATTTGAATGTGAATAGGTAGGGGGGCATGGTTTTAGGCACTGCCGGCAAGAAAGAGAGTGAACTCAGGTGGTTTATAGAACCGGCACAGCTGTCGGTAATCAGGCAATTGGTGACGAATGATTGTTTTATTGTTTGTATCGATTAACCAATTGCCTTGATTATTCAACAGTGAGCCTGAAAACATTAAAATGAGCTGTATGTCTGTTTGTCTGTCGGTCTGAAAAGTGGAGAAAAGAGTGAAATCAAAAATAAAAACCAGTTCTCCCTATAACAACGTGTTGGATTCTGTCTCTGCACACGAGCGGTGCTGCTCACTTCACTACAGTGGTGGCCCAGTACAGGAGGAAGAGAAGAGAACAAAAAGTGCAGAAGACAGGCAACATGGAGAAGAACCCGGAACAGCAGGAGAAGTCCATGACGGCGCTGTGGAGAATGCTGGAGGGAATAGCTGCCATGCAGGGGTGACAATCAGCTGCTCAGGCTGAGCAGATGCAAGTCCTACGTGAGCAGTCTAGCCTCCAGACTCAGGCGCTGCTACACCTGGCAGCTGCTGGGGATCCCAGGGGAAGGCAGAGCGTCTCATCCCCGAAGTTCCACATCCCAAAGATGACGGTGGACGATGACGCTCAGGCCTTCCTCGAGGCGTTTGAGGTTGCAGCGGAGACATGCAGGTGGCTACTCTTATCAGGGGAGGCACAACAAGCTGCGTATAGCCTGCCGGTATGGGATTCACCCCGGAAGACCATGGACATCGCTTTTGGGAGAGCACCCTGACGGGAGAGGACCGGCCGTTCGCCTACACCCAGTGGCTGATGGACACGGCGAGGCGCTGGCTCCAGCTCTGGCCGGAAATATGATCAGCAGCTGGAGTCATGGAGCAGGTGGTCCTGGAGCGGTTTATCGCGGGGTTGCCCGCAGATACAGCCAGCTGGGTCCAGTGCCATCGGCCCACCAACCTGGATACTGCCGTCATCCTGGCAGAGGGCCATCTGGCGCAACACCCTTTCACCCAGCAGCAGAAGCCAGAGCCGTGCAGTTCACAGTGGTGACACAGGGTCGTCCGACACTGCCTGCATTCATCTTTCACCAAGGTGCACCCTGACGCTGCACGCTCTCACCCATATTTTGTAATTATTAAGGACAGGTTGTACAGAGTGAGTTGTGACACTCAGACAGGTGAGGAGACAACCCAGTTGTTGGTACCTAAAAGCCACCGGGAAATTATTTTCCAGGCAGCTCATTACAACCCCATAGCTGGTCATTTAGGGTATGTAAAAACACTAGACCGGATAATGGTAACCGTTTCTATTAGTTGGGCATTTGGACGGACGTACATCGGTGGTGTGGCTCAGGAACGTCAGCAGAGGCACTACAATAGAGGAACTAAGCTACGGCAATTTTCACCGGGAGATAAAGTCCTGGTATTGCTACTGACTTCCAGCACAAAATTACTCGCCAAGTGGCAAGGACCCTTTGTGGTCACATGACGAGTGGGGGGAAGTTGATTATGAGGTGGAGCGGTCTGATAGAGAGGGGGCGAAGCAGATTTATCACCTCAATCTACTAAAAGCATAGAATGAGGTGGTACCGGTCTCCCTGGTCACAGTAGGTCAGGAGAGAGATGAGCTGGGGCCGGAGGTACCAAATTCTACCAATCAAACCTCCCCCTTTCTGATAGCCATCTCTTACCGAATCAGAGAGCGGATCTTGCCTTGTAGCAAAAGTAGTTTGCTGATGTGTTTTCCCCCCTACCAGGTCGCACCAATTTCAGAAACTACCACATTGAGACAACCCCGGGGGTGACAGTGCATTCGCGGCCTTTCTGTTAGATTTTTTGCAGTTTCTCTAACAAAATACAACTTTGATTTGAATGTGAATAGGTAGGGGGGCATGGTTTTAGGCACTGCCGGCAAGAAAGAGAGTGAACTCGGGTGGTTTATGGAACCGGCACAGCTGTCGGTAATCAGGCAATTGGTGACGAATGATTGTTTTATTGTTTGTATCGATAAACCAATTGCCTTGATTATTCAACAGTGAGCCTGAAAACATAAA
>JAKUDI010000898.1:0-21866 GCA_022702515.1 Ilyophis sp. 1 JC-2022 | reverse complement strand
CTCAGTCATGTTTTTTTGTTAGCATTTTCTGTAGCTGTTTGCGTAATACTAAACTGATAAAACAAAAAATATGCACAGCTGTAATTTATTGTTCAAAGCATCCAATAAGACATTGCAAACACTGTCACAAAGGATATCCTGTCCTCTATCAGATAAGAGTTGTCAATCGAACTGGAATGATGTGAAATACGGGCTTTTGCATTATAAAGGGCTGTGTATTTCTCAAACGGATTGTCCAAGACAATAAATTACCCCTGAATCTTGAAAGGGACATCTCTATGTGTAAAACCAATGGTTGGATTGTATATTTATTTCATTTTTAGTAGCAGATATTGATAGTAGAATTAAGTGGTATAATTACACAAGAATCTCACTTGTTTATTTTACAATTGAGTGAGCAGGGCTTTTCACAGCTATTTTGGCATACGTTCAGGCTATTGTTGGCTTTATCTTGTTGCTATGATGCAATACAAATTTTTGGTGGTGAACAAATATTTTTATGAACTCAGATAGATGCTATTGTCCACTGTGTCACGCATGGGTAGGTATAGTTGCAGGTGAGACTGGGTGGGCGGTTGCTTGTTAAATGGACTAGCTTCGCGAGAATAGTGGCACTTAGGAACTATTCAGCAGAGTTGTTGCAAATCATGTACTAATAAAGATAGAACACTGGGTTTGTTGTTTTCACTCATAGTTTTGTTGCAGGAGCAATGAATGTCTGAGTTGATCAATCTCATGGGGCCGGCGCCACTAGGGGGCATGCGCAAAGGGGTTAAACCAACAAGCATCCGTCATAGTAGCAAAGGATTCCACTTCCACGTTCCGCTTTCAACTTTTTTCAGGGGCTCTGCCTGGTACCTTTTATATAACTTTTTAATAGGCTCGAACTGGCACAATATACTTAGCCAAGTAGTGTGTTCAGCAAAGGCCTGTGCGGAGGGTTCTGTTGTCTATGGTAACGAGACGCCAAACTCCTGACTGTTTGTGAAAACATGGCAGCGTCGGGTAAAATTATTAAGATTATAAACGAGGATGAAATGTTTATGTATTTTTGTTGAAAAACAACGTGGATGGGGAAAAAGAAGGTGGTCTGTCTGTCCCATAAACCAAGCGAGGGAAATGTAGTTAAGCAGATGAAATACTGGATGAACACACACATTTCAGTACAGGCTAATATAGGCCACATCCTTTACCTGCATAAACTAAGCCCCCTACCAACAGATTTATCTTCAGAGTTCCTGTGAAGAGCTGACAGGCTTGCCCCGTGTAGCATTTAAAAAAGAATTAATAAAAATAATTTAAAAAACCTACCAAAGCCCTCTCACCATGGACACACAAGCTCAGTTAAAGACAGGCAGCAAATGTATGCCAGGCTTGCGTGTTTGTCCCATTTCTATTGTTAAGAGTGGAGGGACTGTTTTATGCTGGTGTGATAAAGGAGAATGAATAATGAATGCGTCTGAGTGCTGTGCGTCAGAGCTTTCTTAGGTGTGTTGGAAGGGAATGATTGGAGGAGAAGACCTTCATTACATAAAAGAAGTGATAAATAAGAATTGGCAAGACAGTTCAGTATGATATTTTTGTCCCAAAGATGTCCTTGCCCTTCTTACACAAATAAGACAGCGTATTACGTGAACATAAATTAGAAAGGGCCTGCCTGCATGTGCAATGACCAAGAGGTAAGAAACTTACTGGTGCCTAGTTATATCAGTAATTAAAATTCTGAGATTACTAACAAATGCCTATTAAAAAATAAGATTAAATAAACAATTGAAGAATAAAAATGCATAACATTTAAAATATTTTGTTTAGCCATTTTTGTTGTTGTTACTGACTGTTGCTATGCCTTAAGTGAGAAAGTATGTTCATGTAGATCAGGGGTCCTCAATCTTATCCTGAAAGGGCCGGTGTGGGTGCAGGCTTTTGTTCCAACCAAGCAGTTACACACCTGATTCTACTAATCAACCACCTGACTCTTCACTAAGGACCTTGATTAGTAGAATCAGGTGTGTAACTGCTTGGTTGCAACAAAAGCCTGCACCCACACCGGCCCTTTCTGGATAAGATTGAGGACCTCTGATGTAGATTAACTGTTGAGTGCGGCCTTGTATAGTTTGTGGTGGTTTAGGTCAATTCCATTATTCTATTCATAATGAGTGCAGAACCTTCCGAGAGCCACGCAGAACCTTCCGAGAGCCGCACAGAATCTTTTGAGAGCCGTGCAGAACCTTTTGAGAGCCGTGCAGAACCTTCCAAGCGTCACGCAGAACTTTCAGAATTAGGGTGAACAGGTAACCATGGGGAAAAATCACGACACCCCTCGACCCGAAAACATGCATTTAATGTTTTTTCATTCATTTCCAGTGTAGTGTGGAAGTTTAAAATGTTTATTTTTAGCAATCAAAACTTACACTAAGTACAACGAGCGTCTCGTGCCTCCGGAGAATGGGGACTCGGGATAATGTTCTTAAAATCAGGACTGTTTCCTATGGTTGGTGGGAACACAATTCTGTTCTCTATTCCTGGTTCACAGTAGGTACAGCCTGCAGAACTGTGGCCCTGCAGAACCAGGGTGAGCTGATCAGATGGAGTCATTTATACCTCTGAAACGGAGGTGATGCGTTTCCTACAAACTATGAAATTTCAAGTGCCTCTTACACGGTCTGGCGATTCAGTTAGTCACACTTCAGTTAAAGCTGAGGACAGGGATATGAAGGGGAAATTCTGATTTTCCCATCGGGTTCCACTCCCAAGAGCATAGTAAAGCAATTGCTTTGACTATAGAAACATCTGGGCACCTTTCTTTTCTGTGTAGAGACAAAAAACTATTTCCATTTACACAGAGGAGTCATACGGCTGCACAGAGAATAGCTGACCTAAGTGATGGTTTTGGCTGAGCATCACTCATATTTCAGCAGCAATGCTGGTCTGTCTCTGTACAGATTTGATGATCCATTAAAATGATATAGAGTATTTCTGTTCAGTAGCTTTAGCACATTGGCCTGAGATGATAAGAGCTGTGCATTCTGTCATGAACAAATGCTGGGTGCAAGGCTTGAAGAATTGCACTTTTCAGGTGATATTCGTAGAGGAGAGATGAGTTTCAAAGAGCAGTATGTTTTTCTCTGTATTTGACTGAACAAGGAGGGAATTGTAGACGCGGTACAAGCCAGGTTCGCTAATTTCTGCCCTTTTGGCTGGTATCGATTTTTTGCTCCGCTCTAGATTACTGTTATTATACCAATGATTAGATGAAGGTGAATGATTTCCAGCGCTCATGTGATCTTCATGGGAGTGCTACAGTCTAAAAAGAGCATGGGAAATGTTTGCTTGAATGTATATGTATAAGCTGCGCCTTTGAGAAATGTTAATTGGGACCCCTGTATCTCCTCTTTGGGGTAAGAGCGCGATGACGAAATGCAGGCATGCATTCGAAAATCACATATAATCAGCAAGATGGCTGGGGTATATACTACTGCTGAGGGGAATTACAGGGGCTTACAGGGGGAGGGGTGTGGTATGTGTTCACTGTCTCCTACAAACAGTACTTAAAGGCCCAGCCACAAACACAGTGTAATAAGGAAAAATTAAAATGGGGTCTTAAACTCTGGCTCTAAAAATACTAATTGAAATGAATGGCTGCTGGCACCTACACCACTTTCAGGCTGTTGAATCTTTTAGCAGTGTGTCATTTGGAAGTGATCCAAATAGATCTCCTCTAGCCAGGATGGTAACAATAGACCAAAAGCTGTTAGATTATGTTTCAAGCGATTCTGTCATTAATACAGGCCCGTGTATAATCCTTAACTCTATTCCCTGATAAACACCCTGTCTGTCCCATGTGACCCCAAGTTGGCTACCCGGCAGTTCTGACAGTGGAAAGGAAGTGATGACTGATGTCACTTCCTGCCCCCCTGTGTTTCAGGTGAGAAGCGCGAGACAGAGGAGGGTGCCGTGGAGCTGGGCGTTTGCATCCGATAATGCCCTTTTACTGAGAGGCACGGAGCCACTGAGGAAGGAGCCAACAGCCATGTCGCACCACCACCAGCGGGGCCCCCAGAGCCGAGCCATGAGTGCAGAGGACCGGAGCTCCACTCCCGTCCACAAGACCTCCACGCCCACGCACAAGAGCGCTTCCTCTTCCTCCTCCTCGCAGCGGGACAGCCGACAGGTAAGAGGAGCTCAGGAGCTCAGTCGTGTGCACCCGAGGACCAGGCTCCCAGCACTGCCATATGGCAAGCCAAATGAGAATTTATTCCATATTCCTGATATCCAATTTGCGGTTTCCCACTAGTTTCTTATTTTTGTGTTTGACCTTTTGAATTACAATTTTTTTACCATTCCTACCGTTTTGACATCAAAGATTTGCACTTTAGGAGTCATGTACTTTTATTGTTCTTGTTACATCAGAAACCTTGCCAGTTTCACGACAGTGCCGACTAGTGACACCACAGCCAGAACTAATCAGCCTTTCAACCCACTAGTGGCCTTTTAAGCCTAACGTGTTGCAATTAAAGCAGCACTAGTTCACTAGTGAAGTAGCAGCAGTGTGATGTGTTAACTAGTTAAGTTGCACATATTTGCATATATTTGTTTAACTAATTCACTAGTTACATACACTTCTCTTCACTAGTTCACTAGTAAAGCCAACATGTTCACTAGTTAACTAGTTAAGTTAGCACATCCACTCGTAAACTAGTTGTAGCAAAATGTTAATTAGGAGGCTGTAAAGGGGGCTTACCAGGAAGTTGCAGATTGTAATATGATTGGATGAAGGTTTTGGCAACAAATACCAAGATATGGCAGTTTTGGACATGAAAATCGAGTTTCCATTTGGGTAATTATTAGGAGAGGAAGTAGGCTATATTTAATTGGGAGCGTGGAAGGATTGACGGAACTGGAAGCCCAACCATGGCGGACGGTTGTCTTGATTCCGTGATAACGCTAGCTATAATGAATTTGTGATGTAGATAATAATGGGATTATAAAAAATAATAGGGTGTGCAGCTCTGTTTTGTTTTGAAGGGAGAATTGTTATTTTTGGCAGGAGTAGGCTATTGTGTAATTATGTACTCAATCATCACGTTTTATTGGAATCATGGACAAACTGCTAAAATAACTCACTCCTGCTGCCAGGAGTGCTGATAAATATATATATATATTAGGGCTGCACGATATTAGAAAAAATTACATTGCGATATCTTTTATTTATTAATTGTTTTTGAAAAAGTACAGGAATACGATAATTTCACCAGATGCCCGCTTTTAACTTAAATAACTCTATTTGGAAAAAATGAATCACTCTTGCAATGACTAGGGTGATTTTGGAGGAAGAAAAGAGGCAGTTGTTTAATACTCTGGTTGACTCACCACGACACCATCGTATTCAGATAATATGCCTACTCATCTATCAATCCAGGCCATGATCCAACATGGTATTAATAATGCATGTTGCTTACCCTAAAATAAGGCGACTCATCTGTGAATGGGTGGAAGAAAGGTGGTGTCTAGAAGGGATCCAGGAGATTACAGGAGGCTGTATATCACTGTTCTCCAGTTTAAAAATATAACATTAAAGCTGCAGTATCACATTAGGGAATTAACACGAGTTAACATTTTATTCCACAATTACAAACCTCTTTTAAATAACCAAAATTCGAAAAAATAAATAAAAGAGCAACTATACACCAGTCTCCTGAGTGGTTTACAACTTAAAATAGAACTTGTAATAAATAACAAATAACAACAGAATCATTTTCTTTCACAATCTACTTTAAATTTTTTTAAATCACATTTTCCTAGCAACAGTGACAAAGTTACACTGAGTGCTGGCAATCCTGGCTAAACAAATAAAGATGAAATTAAACTATAAAACTAGTTTTTCAACAGAGTACCTAAGAGATAAAGAATCACTTGTTTAAAATGTACACTTGTTATTACAAACAACAAGTATACATTCTACAAATTACAACTGATGTTGCATTTTTTAAACAAATTATTTCTTTTTGGTGCTTGTGTCCTGTTCATCGCTCATTTTCAGGTTGTAGGCTACAAAATTTCACAGATGCGACACTTGCTCATGTGCACATTGCGATGTCGATGCTGAAACGATATATCGTGCACTGCAGCCCTAATATATATATATATATATACACACCAATCAGCCACAACATTAAAACCACTGACAGGTGAAGTGAATAACATTGATTATCTCATTGTTATTTTGGTTCTGTACTCTAGCACTTTGAGTTTGAAAGGATACAATGAGGTTGAAGTGCAGACTGTCAGCTTTAATTTGAGGGTATTTTCATCCATATCGAATGAACCGTTCAGAAATTATAGAACCTTTTGTACATAGTCCCCCCCATTCTTTGGCATCAAAAAATAGTGGACAGTTTAACATAATGTAGAATAAAGTAATCATTTTTTATATTTGGTTCCATATCCTTTGCATGCCATGACTTACTGATGTCTGTGACTGAAAAATATCAAAAGACACTTGATATAGTATTTTCTGGTACTCCTACAAGCGATACTATAACCTCTCTGCATTTGAATGGATCTCTATGGGAATTGGGGGGTCGGACTATATTTAGCTGTAAATTACACTGGAACACATGGTTGGCTAAATGGCTCTAAGTCAACAAGGGTCTGACGTAAGTCTTAAACCATCACTCGATATAGTAGATATGGATGGATAACTTGAAGAGTTTCTTCTCCTGACTTATTTTTCCATAGAGTTCAATTGGAAAAGTTGTCGACGTCACAGCAGTGCTTATATTTCCAATAACGCACTCCCTCTCATGATCTATTGCTTAAATCACTGGTAATAGGCAGACTGTGAAATCCACACAGGAGTCCGAATACGTTTTAAAAACATTTCTTTACTTTATACACCTTTCATTTGCCACGCATACACAGACAACTGTGTGGTCGCTAAAACTTCTCCTCCCCTTTTCTCTCCTCCCAAGGTGGCTATCCCGGGCCAGCCCATCTCCATATGTTAGCCTACAGATGACACGTACCTGGGGAGCCCATCACCCATATGAAAATGAACTATCGTAAAAATATAGTATGACTATGAGCTACTATCATATTACTGTAGCTACATGATATAATGTTGGCCTAATAAATTGGGTGCGTTGCGCAGCAAAACAGAAGAACCCAGCGCAAGTCTCCGCGTTGTAGTGGCCGGTAGCGTAACCCACAGCCGGTAGTGCGTCTCTGTAGGCTACCAGCAGCAGGCTGAGCAGAGGAGGGAGACGCCGACTGTGTAGGGTAGGCTACGTGCAGTGCATCATTGCGTGGATGGTGATTATTAACTAATTAGACTTGTATGTTATTTATTTAAAATGCGGAACGTTCTCTTGCGGAACTGCAGAACGCAGGACAAAATGCGTGACTGTGAATACATTTTGTTGCAATTGTGTTATCAGGGGCAAAATAGTTTTTATTGGGGCATTTCTGACGCCGATTGTGATATTTTTAGGCTATATCGCCCACCCCTACTTCATACCGAATTTGAGCCATGTCGAACCCGTGTAAAACCCAGGTCATGACCAGGATTGTGGACCCGGGTCGGATAACGCGGGTTGACCCATTCACACCAATGGCAAACACTGGTTTAACTCAGGTCATTGCTTCGGTGTAGAAGATGCAGAGACAAACTTATATTTTAGTTTGAATAATTCTTATATGCAAGAAATCTTATGTGTACCTATGTACCTAAGGACATTAAAAAATAACGATGTGGGAATTCTCTTTTACGGTCCGTATGTGAATCTGCCCCTGCTAATGCTGACTCTCTGCATCAGATAGAGACGCAGCCATGCCGTCTTCACTATAGCAGAGCCTGTGAGCATGTGGACACTGCATTTTTTGTGATGTACAAATAAATAACGGGCTAGGCCACACGGGTGGTGTATTGCCAGTAACCATGGGAAATCTGTCACCAAGGGGCGGGGGGGACCTTTCTCCTGGGAGGGCTGGCACTGACAGGAGACATCGCTCGGGATTGGCTGTTTTAATGAGGACTGGCTCACTCGCATCTCTTCTTGAGCCTCAGCGTATACTACGAGGATCTCCGGGACTTCATAATGTTACACTTTCATAATACTTCCTGGCAACATATCGTCGAGAAGGCAATGCTTGTGAATCCGCCGCCATTTTCTTCCTACCGTGTTCCTTCTGTCTTCTTTTTTCAGCAGAATCTAGGTCTGACTTGTCCCAGGATTACACATGGCCTGGGTGTTAAGTCTAATATGGGTTTAGAAACATGCATTTAGGAGTATAATATTTTGTGAATATGGTGTTTGCCCTTCTATAATTGTGACATTTCTGCCCTGTTTTTAGAGACCCCTTCACACTAATGAGTTTGAATATTGAACCATGCCTTTGAACATGTCAAAGAAGCAGGCAATTAGCACGAGCGAAAAATGTTCTTAAAGCATTTTCCCTATTATCTGGAAAATCCTATGATCCTGGATATTTTCCACAAGGGAAGCTGCTTGGTGGAGTTAATTAATGGCGAGTGGAAGGTCTAGTGGGTCTGCATCTTCGCTGAAGGGGGTAGGGAGCTTGATGTTTTTTAAGAAAGGTTTGTGTTTCCTATCAAAGTTGTCCAGTTTGCAACGAAAACGGAAAAAATGATTCAGAGGAAGTTATATCACTAATACAGGTTACAGAGGATTTTCAGTGTTTTAAAGTTAGGTTCCCTCATTATTTACCTAATTACAGTACAGTGTTTTCCTCCGTAACATAGAAGCTTAATTTCTTACAGAGGGTGACTGTTTAGGTTGTGTGAAGTGTTGTGCACCGTTTTTGTAGTTAAAGGTTGATCAATGTCTCATTCTTTTAGCTACCTTTTTTTACTTTAGCTATTTTTTCTTGTGTTTTACTTCACTTTTTTGTATACTTAATATGAAATAACTCCTGCATAGAACCTTTATTCCCTGCTTCCCACAGAGTGGAGGGCAGGCACTCTGGGGTCTGATTTATTTCAAGGAAGGTTTCTTATTCCTTATTAATAAAAGATGTGAACTCTTCCCCTCTTCCCTTCCTTCTTAAGTAACAAGGTATTATATCACCATTGTATGTTCAAAGTGTGGTTTAAAATTGGTAATAAACGGATTGGGGTGTTATCAGAGACCCTTATAGAGTGGGCATTGACATCAGAAACATTGGGTGTTAATAAGATATGCTTAAAAAAACAGCAAGATGTTTTATGAACTGATGAAAGATTAAAGATAAAAGTTTAAAAAGAAAAAAGAAAGATTCAAAATAAAAGCAGAATTGACATACCCTATTCTGCATGCAGTGTTGTCTGTCACCTTTTATAAGCTAGCGTGGAAAATCCAAATCAAAAACCTGTTGCAATGGCTGATTATTCATCAGTCTATTATGAGGATGTTGAGTCTTTTCACTTCGATGGCCCCCCATATGCAGTTGAACTGGAATACTCTGCTCCTGTCCTTTCGCTCTCAGCCTCCATTCTCTTTCCATCCTCTTCAATTTGAGCTTTTCATTTGTGTATTCCCGTAAGTCAATTCTGCAAGTTCAAAGAGCATGCAATGGAATATATTTTAATTTTGCTAAATAAATTTCAACATTCACACTTGTTTTTACTTCCAGATAAAACAGGTTTACATGAACTGGACAGGGTAAATTGGACCTCTAAATATGCCCCATTGGACATTGTAAAGCAGAGTGAAGCGGTTCTCGGGGTAACCGAAGCTGGAAAAATAAATAGCCTATATGACAAAATGATTATTATTGCTGATCAGCATGGTGTTTGTGCAAATAGGTTTAAGTCGATAAAAAAATTAATTGGTCATGTGAATCTGGTTGTCGTCTTTTTCAATGAATACTGAAGCGCGTTTTGATTGCTGAGTGAAGCGATCTTGAGTTATGATAAGTTTATTCTTCACTGTCCAGTCGGAGTGTTTGCACTGCGTTTGATATAACTTTGGAATTGCTGCGTGTGTGCTTGACTATGCCTCTGGTTATGTTTGAAGTTGATGTAGCCTATGAAACATAGGGTTGGACCTTGTGACACAACCAGAACTAGATTTCTGTGATATGCAAATACAGATGTGCATCATCTGGTCGCTGCGATTTTCTAAAATAATTGGGGCATGGGGCCCTCTAAACTGGCTCCATACCCCCTGTCCTAATACCTGAGCTCCACCACTGATTCCAGAGGATTCAAAACATTCATAGCAGGGACTGCTAACTTTAGCTATGCAAGCGTATAGCTGGTGTGCTCTCAAGTACTGCTAGCTGGATCCATACCATTGACTGCAGAAAGAATTAGTAACCATGTAAGTAAGTAAGTAAGTAAAGTTTATTTATATAGCACCCTTCTCAACACGAATGTACAGAGTGCTTCACAAAGCGTTCAAAAGCAAATACAGAATATAATCAAACAAGCGATAAACAGGAGCGGAAACGAGAGAAGACGACTAGCAGCCAAACATAGGCGCGGCCATCTTGATGTTTCGTACAAACTATGCAAACTGCATAGTTACAGCAGGGTGGGGTGGGGTGGGGGTGGGGGTGGGGGTGCAAGAAAGAGGAAAAAGGAAAAAAGAAAGGGGGGGGGGGGGGGGGGGGGGTAGGGGGTGGGGAGTGGGCAAAAAACACTAATCATATACCAAGTCTCTAGGAGGCAAGGTATATGGTCTGGGGAAAAAAACCCCCCATGTGTCCGAAGGCGGGTGAATGCATGCATGTGTGTGCAAGTGTGTATATCTGTAAGTAGTCCGTGTTTATGTGTGCGTAAGACTGAAGGTTACATTCTGGCACTCAGCAATCTTGATAACTCAAGTCCGTAGAATCTTTTCACGAAACACAGCAAGTTGCTATGGAGGCCTCCTCGATGTAACTAGTTCGTAGGTCTTTTCGCGATAACACAGCAGGTTGCTATGGAGATATCCTTGGATTGCCCTGTCCAGAAGTAAACAACAGGAGTCCATAAGATAGGTGCGTAGGAACGCCTCTTTGCATGTGAGTCTTCTGGGGGAGATTTCTGCAGGCGGCCTTGGCGGCCGACCAGCGATGGGGTTCCGGAAAAAAAAAAGATTAGATGTTTGGGTTATAGCGAGGAAAACAGCATTCCAATTCGTTACTCCTCTATACTCTCTGGGTCTCTCAGTTTGACCATTTCTCGTCGCAAAACAGTGATTTCCTCCAAAATGTTAACCATCTTGCGATTTAGATCAATATCGCAACAGTCTGAGTACTCACTGCTCTGCCCACCTCGTTAATCATCATGGGCAGCCTTTGGCCTTCTTGAATAGCTCCCATCTTACTAATTTTCCGATAGACCAGGGCAACGCTCAGTCCGAGAAGCAATTGTCCTGCCATCATAAATCCAAATATGTAGACATCCTCCACGTCTTCCACTGAGAGAACCGCCAGGCAAAGAACCCGCCAGTTCTCCCACGCATCCATTATGTAGCCCGCAGCGAAAGTCCGTCTGGGCAAATAGGTTCCCCCGAACCAGTGCTTCTTGTTGAAATAATTTTGTCAATTGCGTTGAGAGAGCAGCTTATCAATTCCATAGTTTTGTATTTTGTATTTTCAAAGATACCGTGCAAAGAATGGTTCCGAGCAGGTGGGAGAATAGAGGAGAGTAGAGGAGAGAGAGAATATGCGACCGCCTCCGTCAAAAGCCAAGCAGTGGCTTTTTGTAAGTTCAAACTACTTTACGGTCATGCTCCTTGTAGGCTATTCATCAATTGTGCACGTTCCACTAATCAGTCAAATGTTGATAAACCAGAGTCTACTGTTGACTCTACGATGAGTAAAACAACTCGACTATAACTTTGTTAATGAATTATGGCAAGTAAAACCATGCATTAATTATTTTTTGTTTTTATATTATGAGCATAACTGTGTTGAAAATATGACTATAAACCTCTTAATTTGATTGAAAAAGGCAGGAGTTTCTCCATTATAGCCTATAGGAACCATATTAGTTGCTGAAACTCATGGCTCCTCTCGCCTCTGCAGTTCCTATATAGGCTACTGGATCAATTTTAGAAATATGAGGTAGCCTTAGTCGTTGTTCGACTGAAATGCCTTAACGGAATATGTTTAAGAAGTTTGCCTGTTATTGTTTGAAATGGAACCCACTTTGCATCTGTTACACCTTTTCCACCTATTCCATTTTAAGCCTATTGCTACTCTCAAAACTCATGGGGAACAACCATTTTATGGCAGTTTTTTTTTTTAAAGTTTTGTCTTCCGGGAGCTAGTAGAGGTTTAGCCCCCCTAAACGTATATCTCTGGTGACAGCCCTTGACCTTGCTCAATGAGCTAGTCTACCTTCCTCACTCTCAGTCCAGTCTCAAGGTGAGCTTGTTTCATAAACGTGAACGTGTAAAGCAGGACTGGGCGTGACATTAACGCTTGCGATATGGTGCTGTGATGGGTCACAAGGTGATCTCTGGGAAATCTTGGATAAATGAGCCAGTGTACCCCAAAGGTTTGTTACTTTGGGTTGTGAGCTAAGCAATGTGCCACCGCGTACTTGATTATTGATGAAAAATTTTATAATTGTATGCACTTTGCTTGCAGCGGTGGTGTAAATGTAGCAGAAACACTGTTGTATTCTTTACTTTATTATTCTTTCATTTTAGTGGCATTAATCAGTCCCAGATTTGACAAAGTGTTTTGTTTTGTTCTTGTACGTGTGCGCCACACCGGTGCAAATGAAAAGCTCCCTGCTTTAGGGAAGCTCTAATAAGGTACCTGACCTGTCCAGATCAATCCCAGTGTTCTCCTCTTTCCTCCTGTGCTGCACTTGCTCTCAGGAGGCACTACAGTGCAATTAAAAGCTGCCAATCTACGGTCAAGCTTTTGTGATGAATGCAGACTGCAGGAGGCTCCAGTGGTGTGGTGGAATGCGGGGGAGGGGAGGGGGCTGAGTGTGTGTTCAGTGTGTTCAGCTGAGTGTGTAACAGTTCCCACCACACTTGGGTGTGATCACAGCTGCAGACAGAGCGCCCGGTTGATGCCTGTGTGCAATACCTGAGAACTGCGCTTTGTATAACCGTTCGCTAATAGGATTTCTAGGAGAAAGTCGATGTCCATCTGTAGTTGCACTGAAGCTGCCTTGATGCTAATCCCTGAATGCAGAGTGCCAGAGGAAAGGGAGAGGAATCGGGGCCGCCGCGGTAGTACAACGGTAAGAGCGCTGACTTTCAGTCAGCGCAGTTGTACTCCGAGGATCGGGGTTCGCGCCCCGGTCCTGCCATATCCGAGCGTGGCCGGTGCCCTGTGGAAGCGGCAATTGGCAGCCGCTTCCGGGTGGGGGGAGGGGCTCGGAGAGAATCGCTGCGCACGGGACCCAGGGCGTGTCACGGTCAGGAGCTCGAGGAGCTGCGCCCTGTAGAGGACGTGGCGCCCGCCTTCCAACTACTAATATACCGATTGACGGGGTTGTGTAGCAGTGGTTCTCTAGCGGTTGCTACACGGGGGGGAATTGAATTAGAATAGGGGTTCAATTGGCTACCAAATTGGGAGAAAAAGGGGAAAAATCAGAAACAATTTTTTTTTTTTTAAATAAAAAAAAAAAGAAAGGGAGAGGAATCGGTCAAGTGGACTGTGGAGTCAGCCTGGTCCACACTGGTCCTGCAGTCCTTACAAACCCTGCCTGCTTTTTCTTTTTTCTTCCTTTTGTGTGAAAATGCCACGCCTCTTTTTGAATGTCCCAGTTCATTACAGTGTGTGCTGGGGGGTCTGACCCCCGCCTTTCTGGGGCGGGCAGGATCAGTGGTAAAAACACACGTGCATACAACACAAAACATACATGAGCCGTCATCCGGTGTCAACATTTAGCACCATTCATTGGCATGTACTTCATTATAGCTGCTGTAAAATAAGAGTATTGATGTCAGGCATTTTTTTTATATTCATATAACTGTCAATTTTCTTGACGTTTATTTGTTGAGCTAACTAATGTAAGGCATAGCTCATTAAATAGATTGCCTTAAGGTCCAGCTAGCTAAGCATCTCAGAAACCGATTATGCATTTTTGGACGCACCCTCAGATATTGCATATGTTTTTATGATTTCACATTGCCACCAGTAATCAAGCTCAAGCTCTGTTATTGCGTTTTACCCACCCCTTAAGTCTCTATAATATTACTTTATGCAACAAATGACAGGCACTGGTGGTGGAAGCAGTTTGCAGACATATTTGGATGCAAACTGGAATGGAATGGTATGACCATTTCAATTTGAATCTTAACAAATAACAAAACATCAACAAAGGATTTGACCAGTTTTATGTCTATTATTATTTATGACACATTAGAGCAATACAGACCATTAACAATAATTCATTTCTTCTATAAAGTCTATGTATGTCTTTAATGCTTGAAATTTTGATTCAGTTATGAAGGCACAAGTATAAGATAAGATAGGATCAGAGGCTATCTCCTGAGCTAGTCTGATTACAGACTGCACACATGTGGCTTGGAGTGAGGGGTACTGGCGGATCCCCATGGCCACATCCACCAGGCGATTGACTATGGCCTTAAGATGGGCAGACGAACAACCAAACCAGGTGCATATCCATACTTGAACACTTTCAATAACAGAATTGTAAAAGAGGAGCGGAATGCTTTGCCTCATGCCAAAACAGTCAGACAGTAACCTGGTGGATCAACCAACAAGTCAAAACAAAGTCTAAATCAGTTCTTAAGATTAAATAATTTTACTAAAGGAAAAACCGTCAGTTAGCATAATGAATTTGAATCATGCAAGACGTGAAACCAGAGGTTAAATTTAAATTTCCAGTGAAGAGAGAGAGAGACCGATAAGCCAGAAATTGCCAAAGTATTACCCTCCTCCAGTGCAACAGGAACAAAAGGAACCACCACCAAAAAATAAGAGGAAAAACTTATTCTTTACAAAACCAACTCCAACTCAACTGAACCTCTTTCTTTCGGCCCCCCATAAATACCTTTCTCACCAGGAATGCGTTCCCTGATTGGGTGATGCTGAGTAAATGGTAAATAGACTGCACTTATATAGCGCCTTTATCCAAAGCGCTTTACAATGGCCTCTCACCCGTTCACACACACATTCACACACCAATGGCGGCAGCTGCCATGCAAGGTGCTAGCCTGCTCATTGGGAGCAATTTGGGGTTCAGTGTCTAGCCCAAGGACACTTCGACATGGAGGAGCCAGGAATCGAACCGCCAACCCACAGCCGCCCCAGTAGAGTAGAGTAGAGTAATTAAAGTGATCATATGTTGTTGAAAGCAGGGCTGAGCGCCATGATATTATTTTCAGAATATTCCTGGTTTTAGCCTCTTTTTTAAAGATGCAAAACATGAATATGAATTTACTGAATACCATCACAAAGAAAGGGAAATCTGCTCCTGCTTTTAACAATATACAGTGATGGCTTTTTGGCAATTCTTAAGTTCAACCATTATGACTAGACATTATGGTATTCTAAGCCGCACTGGGCCCAAAATAGTTTTCTGTTCTGTGTCTCCTCAGATGTAATAAAACTCTCATAGAATGGTTGTCATCCTAGATCTATGCATAGATAATGAGCTCTGGACATTTCCTTTAATGTTTGTGGGGGTGAGAGTGAAAAAGAGAGAGAGAAAAGCAGGCTACTTAGTCAACATGTAATATTGTATGGACCATGAACAAGCTTGCCCTATCCAATTACATTGTCTCTCTCTCTCAAAGGCCATGTGGTGGTATTATTTACCCCATAAATACAAAAATAATGCAGAATAAACTCCTTGTTGGGCATTGTCTTGTAAACTGTCTCAATTTCACAGAGAATTAACATTTCTGTTACCCTGACCATAGGTGGAATATGTTTCCAACTTCTGTTGACAAAGTCAACAGTATTCACTAAGGTAATGTTTGCACATTATTTTGCACTAATTTTAATTTACACATTATACATCAACTGATTAATCTAGTTATTAATGTCCCCTTGTAGTGTGTCTCTTGCCAGTGTAAAATACGTGCATCACATATACCAGTGTTTGAGCTGTATTTATATTTATGGATGGAGTGCTGTGGTAAGGTGTCTCTGTGGAGCATTTGTCCTTTACCACATCTGTTGCCATTACCTGTAATGCTGTGATTCATTGCAGCATTAGGGGCCTAATGTACTGAGCAAGCCGGGCCACAGGAGAACAGGGAACCTTTACACAGAGCTACAGAGAGCTGCTATAGATAGATGTGATAATGAAAATGCTATTCAGTTAGCACGTTTCCAGGTGTTGTACATCTACCTGAAAGTTTTTAGATAGATGTGCAATGTCCTGGGAGCATGCTAACTGTTATAATGACTGACACTTGTAAATGTGATAATGGAAATTTTATTAATTTGGCACACTTCCAGGTAGGGTTGTGCAAAACTCATCTTTGTCATGGTCGAATAATCAGTGGGTGGTATGAGCGAATAATCGATTATTCGGATGTGCCGACAGCATCAGAAATTGATACCTGTCAAGTGCAAATTGCAGTAGATTTTTCTGACATGGTAAAAGTTATAAAACGCACGCAAGAAACATTAGGCTATATTAAATAGGCTATTTATTCAATTATAGGCCTATTAACAATGAAATTGTGGCAATTCAGGCAACAATTTATAAGTAACGATTCTATAATATAAAATACGTAGATCAAGGAAATTACATATTTATATGAAATAAAAAAGAACGAAATTTCTAAATACAAGTAGGCTATAATGTGCTATAAGCACATATCTATATCAAAACACGCCAAAGCACATGAAATAGGATAGCCGCAAACAACGAAATAACGGCTTGTTTTCTGTTTTCAGTACTTTATGCACCTACACTTTGCAAGGATTACACTGCTGTTATCTAGTGTTCTTGGCATGCCAGCGATCTTCGTGGATATTTTTTCAGCTCGAGGTTTGTCATATTTGCGAGTTTGCAAGAAAGAAGACGTAGCCTGCAAGGGGCCGGACTCTGCTTCTTCAACGATGGTTGTTGTGGATGTTTTTGAGATCGTCATTGTCGAGGTCGATCTGTGGTAGGACAATTTAATATCACAAATATTGCACTGCACTTGATTGTCCCCGATTGTTTTAAATTGGTCCCAGGCTGAGCTTTTTGTAGCTTTTTTGGACACAGACATTTTTGCTGGCTTAGTGGCTAGCTAGGAAAGGCTCTATGTGTTTCTCACTAATAGTTTGACGGAACCACAAACTGAAGTACATAATGGTTTTGTATTTATTTATGAAACAATAAACTCCGCAACCCTGTGGGTGCGTCCCAATACTCGAAAAATGCACCCTCCTTTCCTCCACTACCACCTCTCCGTGCTCCGGAAACGGATCTTTGTGTTTTAATTTAATGTTACTGATTACATCTTAATTACGTATTAATGGTTACATATTAATGAATGTCTCAACACAAACCGCAATGTCAGGTACATTGTATACTGTGCATGCAAAGTACTCAAAACGTTCATGCAATTTAGCATACTTCTGAGTAGGAGAGGAGTGGTAGTGGGGGGAGTGGAGGAAGGGAGGTGGGGAGTGAAGAATATTGGGACGCACCCACAGAGTTTTTCACACTTCTACACTTAGCTTTCGCGTATCTCCAGCACCTGTGGTCTACACAGTCTAGTGTGCAAACTTTTATTCTTATATTTATTTATGAAATATGACATAAGAAATATGAATTGTATGTATTTATTCATCCCCAAAATACGTTTCACAAGAAATAAAATATGACTTTTTTTGTTGTTGTGAAAACTACCTACACAAAAGTCGTTACTTCCCCCCCCTCCAAAATTAGCTGGAATCCTGGAAACGTGCCAACTGTTGTTGTTAAATGTTCAGATAGATGGACACCTGGAAACGTGCTAACTGAAATTGTGAAATGTTCAGACAGATGGACACCTGGAAACTGAATGACATCATCTTATATGTTCAGATAAGTGATCACATTAGCTGGCACAATAATACTAAACTTCGTTAAAAATGTTGGGATATTGTTTGTAAATAACTGAGAACCACAACAGAAAGCAAATGATGCATGAAGTGCGCAATGCAAAATTCGGTCAGGGAACTCTTGCAGCGGCCGACCAATGGTCGGCCTCAGCAAACACATGTTTTTGTACTCAACCAATCACGAGCACACATCACGAATGGAGCGCCCCTTTTAAAAACAAGAGTCAGACCTTTTCCATGCTGCTTTGCTGTGCTGCTCTTATTTGTTTCGCTGCTGCATCCTGTAAGACGTTGCCGCTCTTGCTGCTTGCTCTAAAAATTGCTGCTCTGTAAAATTGCTGCTCAGAGTGTTTGAGATGTAGCCTACCTGTTGCGTAAGAGAACGCTGTTCTTGTTTTGTGGTGTTGTTTTGTCAACGCAGAGGTCTGCAGTTTTGCAGAAGCTGAATCCTGTAATCGCTGTAAAGCTAAGTGATGCCAATTCCATGTTATTCTGCTTTATAGCCAATATAGTCTGTCTAAAATATCGGAACGTTAAATTCAGGCACTCTCCCTGCAACAAGTAGCCTAGCTAATATACGATCCAGACAAAAGAAAAGGATGTATTTAAGTAGCACGCTAGGACAGGCACAACAAGCACACATACACACACAGCACCCGCACCAGCACCTTAACGTACTAGTACAGTACACTACAGAGATATCGATTTGATTGCACATGGTGATGACCACTGTATTATTGTTTCTTTTTATTAGGATGTGCTGCCATTATGCTGCTAACTATGCTGCTAAAAGATTGCACATGATGACTGTATTATTATTGTTCCCTTATTATGCCTATTTGCTTATTCATTGTGTCGAATTATTGTGGTTGGGGGGAGCCGAGGGGAAAAAGCATCTCACGTTTTTTAACATGTAAATAAATTTAAAAAAACTGTGACTAAAGAGAATCTGACTCTGAGCATTGTTATTTAAAACGTGCGAACCAGCTGTGTAACCCGGACTTTTATTATCCTCCTCGTTGGGTTGTTTATTTATTTTTGTTCATTTTTTTTTAACTTTTTAAATTAGTTTCAGATTTTTTTCCGTTTCCTCCCAATTGTACCCTATTCAAATGAGTTTGTGCAAAACATTACAATAAATTGCATAAAAGAGGAAGGTTCAATCAATATCTCAGTGTTTATTCTGGCAAACAGAAAAGTGGTGAACAGTCAGTTTATTGATATGCAGCACTTTAAAATAAGCAGGAATGGGGAATAATACACTTGAATGTTACAAAATACCTCCCAATCAAATATATTAATAAACTACAATCAAAACGGTGGATGCATAGATTGCTTTGCAGGTGGCACAGAAGTATAAAACATTATTCCCTGGAGAAGTTTTAAAGTGATTTTATCAAACCACTAAATCAATATTATGTCCTAATTTATTCAACATTTCAGTAAAATATCTCTTACACTTGATTGCCGCTTTCTCTATTTTTATGATTTTGGCTTCAATGCCTCCGTAGCATCTGGACGCGTACCTCAGACTCTTAAAGTAGCTGTCATCAAGCATCTCCTCAAGCCAAACCTGGATGCAAATGAGGTACTAGAAAAGGCTGTCTCGAAACAACTTTGTTCATTCCTGCCTTCCTGCAATATCTTGGAAGTTTTTCAGTCTGGGTGTAGACACAGCAATGAAACTGCTATAATTAAAGTACTTAACAATCTACTACTCTACTCTGACAGGAGCTATATTTCTATAATTGTGCTCTTAGATTTAAGTGTAGCCTTTGACACTATTGATCACCACATCCTTCTGGATAGACTTGAAACCTTGTAGACTTGCGTGGGCAAGCTCTCTCCTGGTTCAGATCGGCCGTGATCGTTGACAAGGGGGGTTTTACTTTTGCTTTTGTAAAAACAAATCCATTCTTCTGTGCGTGGCCGCACATTGCCGTGATTCAAAACACTATTTTATATATTTAAATTTTTTAAATAATAGATATAGGGGTTACATTTAAGCTTCTGAAACAGGAAGTTTGGTGTTACAGTAAAGCATTCTGGGCAATTTCACTGTCCGAAGTCTGCAGTCAGACTCGTTTCCTTGAGCCAAATTGAGGGTCGAGGGCAAGGGGTCAAAACCCGGCTTCTCTTTCGGAGCTCACTTACTGGTCTTGTTGAGAGCGTTGCTCTCTGGCGCCAGTGCGGTTTGCTCCAGTATAGGTCTTTCAGGTCTGTCATTCAATGCAAGACAATGGTACCAAATGCGGTCAAAATGCAAAGTCAATACATATTTCTCACAAAAACATGTAGTTGTAATAGGTGCTTTTTTATCTAATGTCTCCCCATGTACTGATTTGTTAGCCCTATTCACGGTGGCCCCCTAGTGGTAGTCGTCGACAACCCAAGTACAGTTTTTCTATAATTATAAACTACAGCTTTAAGAAAACCCCGGAAATTCTGATGCAGGATTATTAAAGCACGTGAGCGCTTACGAAAACCTCAGCCTTTCCAGTTGCACTGCAGAGCAATAAAACAGCAGGGTTCTGTTAACAGCCCAAAGTGCTTGTGACCTTTGTCCTGCCACAGTCACAGACTATAAAATGCACTGTTTATACACGCGAGTAAAATTTTGTTTCGATGTAGGAACAATAATGTATTTTTAAAACATTGTATAAATAAGCATTTGGAGTTTTCCTCTTGCTTACTGTACTATGTACAGTACCCCATGTACTTTCGGTTTAGTAGACACTAGACACATCATTTCTTTCTACAAAACCATGGATGTGCAGTGAATATTTTTTGAGATATTGACAATTAAATATGACTAGTAGAAACTAGGTGAAAATAGCTTCTGGTGAGCCAGAGTTAAAGGGTTAAGTTATTGTATCATTTGGGCGCTATATTTAATATTTTTGTGGACCAATCCGGGACAGTTTGCAGCACTTCGTAGTTACTGCACGTCACTAATATCTGACGTGCTTAGTTGACCTGGCCCAGACGTAATGACCATGTAAGTGTCCCCTGTTCCCTACTGCACTGTCTCTGGCTCCAATTTTTGTACAACATGGCAGCACGTCTGTAGCTTCAAAACATTTTCCACAAGCCCATGGAAAATCAATGAGTGATGTCACAATCACTTTGTCCATGTTTTTCTACAGCCTATGGTCGAGGGACTAGTTTAACATACTTCACTTGCATTTCTAATGGATTGGACCGCAATCGACAAGGGCAACGCACACCTTCCACTTGGGGGAATCCCTTTATAAACTGGAAGTGGTGAGTGGAAGTGCAAGGAGACAGAACATTTAATGGATTGAACTGCATCCTCTGTCTATTTGGGGAAAGCGTAACGGCACGATTGCAAGCCAATCATTTCAAATTCTTGACGTCGTTGAGACTCTTCCGAGTTTTCCGACAGTTATCAACGGCATTCGGCAATAATGTTATTGGTACTGGACGCACCCTTTCAGTTTGTAGATTTTTATGCTAATACTGCTCCATGCACCTATAAAGAGTCTTGCTTACTTATTAGCATATCCAACTGTTACAATACACTAAAGTACCAGGGTGTTTACCCAAAGACACATATTTTGTCCTCTCACCTTTTAAATGTGCATGTAGGTAGGGGAAAATGTTTTTTTTATACAGGGTGGGTTAGCGAGCTAATAGCTTTTGTCAGGATTGTGTTACGTAACAAAGGTGGGAGCCTACTGTAAATCATCAGACGGGGAAAATTTTGAAAAAAAAAAAAAAAGTCCTTTTTTAAAAAGTCCTCGACCTGTTATTCACAATACATCGCTGCACATAGATGTGGCGTGGTGATGTGATCTATACATTGCTAAAAAAAAACAAAAAATAACATCCTAATGTAGAGGGGGAAAAGAGCTGTATTATGTGCTTTGATATCA